>SJYX01001952.1:21716-65250 GCA_006410675.1 Oreotragus oreotragus
AAAAAAAAAAAAAAAAAAAAAGATCCATAGGGCGAAATAATATCAAATACTTGACAAAATCACGTGTTTTGACCTTCAAGGGTCTGGCATGGTTGGCCACGTGAGGGGAGAAACCACAGAGAACCAGCACTGGAATCTTATCTGATTGACCTCAGAAGGGCCAGAAGTCAGAAACATAATTATCTGGACAATTTGGGTGAGAAAAACTCACTTCTCCCTGAATTCTTTGTTTAAAGAGGCTTTAATGGACTGAATTACTCGGATAATCGTTCTGCATTGGTTTGCCTGTAATTAAAATCAGGACGGGAATAACACTGCCAGGCAAGCAGTGTGGTCTGGTTTCGAGGACTGAGGACTCACTTCAAAGGTTAATGCAACGGTTGTACTACACAGCTCCAGAAAGTGCCAGCTGAGCAGAAACGTTCATTCAAACATCAGCTTTAATTCCATAAGAAATCTACTTCACAAAACCTATATATAAAATCATGGTTTTCAAGCATGAGAAAGAAAAGCGCTTTCCTTTTTTTTTTTTACATGAAATAATCCAAATTATAAAAATGCTTTCCTCGCAGTTTGTCAAGACTTAGCTCAGTTTTTTTCACTTTTGTAATCTTTCATTTTTTCAACTTTATCATGGATTATGAAAAAAAGTGAGTATTATTCGCTTAGTCATGTCTGACTCTGTGACGCCATGGACTGTAGCCTGCTAGGCCCCTCTGTTCACAGAATTCTCCAGGCAAGAATACTGAAGTTGGGTTGCCATCCCCTTCTCCAGGGGATCTTCCCAAACCCAGGGATCGAATCCGGGTCTCCTGCATTTCAGGCAGATTCTTTACCATATAAGCCACCAGGGAAGCCCCATAATCGATTATAAGTTGCCACTATTTTTTAAAATGTCAGGCTTCATGTGTTGACGTGATTATGCCAAGAGCTGAAATACTATGGATAGTGAACAAGGCACACTGCATCAAAGGCTCACATACAGGGATCCATCCTTCCAACTACACGATTCACTGATTTTTGTATACGAAGGGGATGTACGAAGCTTTTAAATTTGGCCCCAGCTAGAAAATTTTCATAATGTAAGATCTTCACTCAGCTTCCATATCCTGTTTTGTCCAAACACTATGGCAGTACACTATTTGTCAGTACACTATGAAATACCTAGAAATATTAAACACTGGCCCCTTCTGTGAAGGCCTGGGCTGAGAATTAAGATTGCTTAGAAATAACCCGAAAGACTGTCTAAATGTGTTTTTGCTTTGTTTTGGTAACTTACAAGATCAGAAATATGCTACAGTCCTATGGATATAAAAATAGCTGACTAGCAGGACTTCCCTGGTGGCCCAGCAGTTAAGAATCCTCCAACCATGGCAGGGAACTCAGGTTCAATTCCTGATCCAGGAACTGGGGTCCCACATGTCTTGGGACAACTAAGCCCAAATGCCACAACTACTGAGCTTGCTTGCTCTAGAGCCCAAGCACCATAAATACTGAAGCCTGGGCACCTCAACTAGATAGTAGCCCCTGTTCCCCGAAACTAGAGGAAGGCTGCCTGCAGCGATAAAGAGCGGGGCACTGCAATGAAGACTCAGTGCAAACAAAAATAAACTTTTTAAACTTAAATAGGATTCCTGAAGTGCAAATATGAACTACTGTTTAGCATTGAAATTTGTATACTATCATGTAAGAAACGAATCGCCAGTCTATGTTCAATGCAGGATGCAGGATGCTTGGGGCTGGTGTATGGGGATGATCCGGAGGGATGATGTAGGGTGGGAGGTGGGAGGGAGGCTCATGTTTGGGAGTTTGTGTACACCCGTGGAAGATTCATGTCAATGTATGCCAAAACCAATAGAGTACTGTAAAGTAAAGTAAAGTAAAATGGAAGCTCTAAAAAAATAAATAAATAAATAAAAATTAAAAAAAATAATAAAAAACATAAGTGACTTAAAATGGAAAAAAAGTATGTGAGTAAATCTACAAACCCAAAAACCAAATAGTATCTTAATACCGTTGCTCTAGTTCTGGACCATCCAGCCCTACCCCCACTCTGCCCATCAAGAGGACCCAGTTAATTCAGGAGAGCGGCTTGCTGCCTGAGATTCTTGCCAGAACACTTAACAGGCCCCTCATTTGTCGGGTGGTTTTATAGGTCTCTGGTGCTGAGCAGAGGTAAGGACAGCTTGCAGGGCAGGAGGAAGACAGATAAAACCACCCCGCTGTGCAGACTCAGCCCATTTGCACTGGCTCTCATACAGAAAACAAATTGCACCCTCTCACAAAGGGGCTCTTTTCTGCACTAGCAACCCTGAAAAATGCAGGCAAAAAAAAAAAAAGTGAGTAAATCAGGCAACCTCACATCAGGAGGAAAAAAAAATGGCTACCACTCCAACAGCTGCTCTCATAATTAAGAACAGATTTCATCACTAAACTCTTGCTGGTTTTGTCTGCAGCAAAACAAATACACAGATGTGAGGCATTCCATACTGGAAATTTTGTACTGGGTAACCAAACTGAATTCACCTTTTCTGCTTTAAAATCTTCTCTTAAAATATAATCCAAAGAGAAAAGCATACGCCAATGTTCAAGCCCTAAGTACAACTATATTTCTGTCATCATCTTGCAACTAAATTTATTTTGGCATTCTCCCAAACTCACTTTCTTTTTACATATTCAGAACTGCAATGGGCTGCCATGGACATGACCTCTCTCAAATAATGAAAGTGTGCCACCAGCTTCTTTTACTCATAAAATTGGCTCAATTTATGGCTGCCTCATTTATCCACCTTTTAAAAGATTGCATGGGACATGCAGTAAAAGGGATAGCATTTGACCTTTTTAAAGGTAAATTGGTGTGCCGTTAAGTCAGAGAAATAAAATTAATGAAATGATAAAATTATAATAAAAATGGGTAGGTGAGGGCAAATTAATGGAATGCCACTCTGCTGCAATGAGAAATCTACGGCTCACATAGTATGTGTGATTCTCACAAACAAAATGCTGAACAAAAGCAGCCAATAATATAAAGTACAAAAATGGGCAAAAATGATTTAAAGTGAAGACACCAGTCAACCACGGGTGGATGGGACAGGTGCTGGAGGTTATCAGAGGGTTTCTAAGGGTCTAGTAGCGTTTTCTTAATCTGGGTGATAGTTACACAGATGTGTTCAATTTGTAAAACTTCACACTGAATACTTAGGATTGCTTGTCCATAAATAAAGAGTACCTCCATAAGAAGCAAGAAAGAATTTAAATTTAAAAAATACTCAAGGCATGCACTCAATTTCCAGATTCTCAGTCACCTGCTCACCAGTTTGAGCCAGAACCTTTTTACATGACCCAATCCCCCCAGTGATCACAAACTTCCTGACGCTATTATAACAGTGTCTTGATTAAGAATCTTCATCAAGTCTTAAGTTATACTTTTTGAGTGACTAAGTTGTTAGAGCAGTTCTCCTGGGTTCCCTTACCCTTCTGCTCTCCACCTGGGTGCCCTTTCCCAATAAAATCTCCTGCTTTGTCAGCACATATGAATCCTCAGACAATTCACTTCCGAGTGTTAGACAAGAGCCCAGTTTCAGGCCCTGGAAGGGGTCCGTCTTCCTGCAACAAGTTAGGCGTATGTTTTAGCTTCAGTGTCCTAGGACAGCTTATTTAATAAGTTAAACTGATTACCACCCCCCCACCAAAAGTATGGATGTTAACCTTCTGTTGTGCATTTCACTATGACATCTATAAATCAAAGCAAAGGAGTTCCAAACACGTCATTTTCAGTAAAATGTGGTTCTAGGAGCATTTTTTTAAAGGACATGTTATCACACTATTTTGCCCAAGGAACAATAATCCTTATAGAAAGCCACCAATGTTAATAAGCTAAGGAAAATGTAAGATAATGCCTACCCAAGTTGACTCTTTGCAAGAGTGCGAATCCTTAGATTTAAAACACTACAACCACCAAAATACCCAACGTGTACTTTAGTGACGTTTGATTAGTAGATTAAAGAGTGGTGGAGTTTTCATTTGGAACTGCAATTTCGGAGCTGACATCAATGCGGTAAATAAGCTTTAAGACATGAGAGGATCTGGATAAGCTTACTAAGTAAGTCGTGGTGTAGCTCACGAGGGTGGTGTTTTGCACGCTGTCTCCTCCCAGTTAGGTCTCTGATGAACAGAAAGGCTGATCGTTACAAACACAATCACACACGCTTTACTTTAAGTGGCTTCACAGCTGCACTTCTCAATGGTGACCATCGGTACATGAACCAGGGGTCAAAGGCATAAAGAAGCTTTCCTGACACTGAGAGGAGGGGCTCTCTGACCCCTCTCATTATGTTTGTTCATCTATTCTAACATTGTTGCCAAGGCTGAATTCTCTTCTGATAGCTTGATCTTACCCAGCAATTCACGTCACACCATGAAACCTAAAAGAAAGGGATACAGGCCACTTCATCCGTAATCTCTGGTGAATCACTCTGGGGTCCACACGGATAAGGGAAACCTAAGAGAGCTTGTACCCGGCACAATGAAGCTCTCCACAAACTGGTGTCTGTTGCGATGAACTGAAATAGCTCGGCATCTGGTTTTGCCTTCATGGGCAACGATCCCACAGACAGATGTATCTTCATGCTACTGTTAGTTCAGATGCAGCCACAGCGCCTTCCAAGTGCGTGCGGTTCTGAGACAGAGCTGCACACCCAGGACAGGGCAGGGTTCATCTGACTTATTCTCAGCTTTAGCTAGGGTAAGAGATGTGACTTGGACTTTGGATGTATCAGACCATGAGCATTGACTTGTTTCAGAGAATGCTTCCATAGCCAGAATTTAAGGAAATTAGATCTGTATCCCAATGAAATTACAGATTTCAAATGCGGACACTTCCCTACCAACTATTTGCTACCTCAAACGAAGGTTTAGTTTAATCATGCACTACCCACAGCTTTGTAAAATATATCCTCTAGTGTTTAAATGGGGAAGGCAATGGAACCCCACCCCAGTACTCTTGCCTGGAAAATCCCATGGACGGAGGAGCCTGGTGGGCTGCAGTCCATGGGGTCGCAAACAGTCGGACAGACTGAGCGACTTCACTTTCACTTTTCTCTTTCATGCATTGGAGAAGGAAATGGCAACCCACTCCAGTGTTCTTGCCTGGAGAGTCCCAGGGATGGGGGAGCCTGGTGGGCTGCCGTCTATGGGGTCACACAGAGTCGGACACGACTGAAGTGACTTAGCAGCAGCAGTAGCAGCAGCAGCAGTGTTTAAAAACTTAATGTCTGGCCAGAATTCTGACAAGATGTAGGATATAAAGTGTGCTATTTTCTCAATCTCCAGCCTGGGATAATGTTTGCTTATAAAACTGAGTTTTTTGTTGGGGGGTGGGGAGGATGCTATGTGATCTATTTTAAAGATTTTTCTTTTAAAGCTTTAAAGAATTTTTAGTGTTGAAGTTAACACTTTAACTGAATGTTACTTTGTAAAGCACCTGCAAGGTGAGCAGTGTACTTCGTGCCCAGGATATAAAGATGAGTAAGACAGGGTGCCAACCTGACTGGGAGCTCACAGGTCATAGCTCACTGAAAAAGCCAGCTATGTGAATCTATGGATGGAAGGATGGATAAAAACAGAGAGACGAGAAGTGCCCTGAAGGAATAGAGAAAGCAGCTCATTCTGTGAGCAGAGGTTTCACAGAGGAGATGATAAAGAGGTTTCGTGACAGAAGCCCAGTGGGGTAGGGTTGAGTCCAAGCAGCAGATTCTGGTAGGGAAAGCATGTGTGTTTGGTTGCTCACTCATGTCCAAGTGTTTGCAACCTTATGGACTATATCCCGCCAGGCTCCTCCAGGCAAGAATACTGGAGTATCCCAATGAAATTATAGTTTTCAGACGTGGACACTTTCCTACCAACTATTTGCTACCTCAAACGAAGGTTTAGTTTAATCCTGCCCTACCCACAGCTTTTGAAAATATATTCTCTAGTGTTTAAAAACTTAATGTCTGGCCGTTTCCTACTCCGGGGTATCTTCCAGACCCAGGGATCAAGCCCTCATCTCGTATGTCTCCTGTGCTGGAGGGCAGGTTCTTTAGGAGCAATTCACTATAAAACATGGAGGCAGGAGCATGCATGGTGTGTTGCTCTGAGTGGCTAGAAAAGAGAGGAAGGACCCCAGGGTCCTGGGGTGAAAGCCAGAGCAGGAGATGAGGGAAGATGCTGAGGGTCTAGATTTTTATCTTCTAGGTTGGTATTTTCTAACATGTTTCTCGCTAATTCCATGAGTAGCTCTGAAAAAACAAAACAAAACAAAACAACAACCAAAGCTACTGTTGTAATCAAGTGAGTGAGAAAATGCTGCTCAGAAGAGTCTCCTTTCAGAGATTCACAACATAACATTTGGTCTAAGAGAAGGATGAAAGTAAAAACCCATGTAACGCAAACATCATTTTCATGGAGCTACTGATAACCTTCCAAACTAATGTTCTGCAGAATACATGTGGGGGATGCTGAAAGCTGCTCTAGGAAACTGGAGCAAGAACGTAACATGATCAGACTAGTGTTTTCCTTTTTATTTCCTCTGCATTACAAAAAACTTTTTAGTTATATATGCCCGGTACTGAGTGGATGCTGAACTACATTTGGAAGAGATTAATGGCAAAAAGCCAAGAGGTGATGAAACCCAAGGATGAGGGATTCCACTCAAGAGACTTTCTAAGATAAAATTAAAAGGAATTAACAATGAAGTAGAGGTCGTGTGTGTGTGTGTGTGCTTGTGTGTGTGTGCACTCGTGCACGCTCAGTCATGTCCAACTCTTTGTGATCTTGTGGGCTGTAGCCTGCCTGGCTCCTCTGTCTGGAATTCTCCAGGCAAGAACACTGGCATGTGTAGTTATCCCCTTATCCAGGGGATCTTCCCAACCCAGAGATTGAACCCAGATCTCCTGCAGTGCAAGCAGATTCTTTACCATCTGAGCCACCAGGGAAGCCCAATTGCATTTCATTGTAACATCATACAACTAGCCTGGCTTATTGGGAAGGTGATGAAGAAAGGCAGTATCCTTTATCGACAATGGTCTTAACAGCCCACAGTCAATCAACAAACAGCCCCCAAATACCTAACATGAGTGAGATACAGTCATCCTTAGTCACTTAGGAGACACCAGGAAAAGGAGGAGGAAACAGCACAGTCATAACTGATCTCCAGGAAGATTCCAGGAGCCACCACTTAACTGCATATAATGACTGTAACTGACTGGCATGAAGTTCTTCAGCATTTAAGTACAGAATACTTTAACACCTGTGTGAGATATAACAAAATTTCAACTCTCTTCAAAATGAGGGGGATAAAAACCCTCAAGAGTTATGAGATTTTGCTGCACTGCAATGTGAATGCATTTAACGGAACTGAACTGTACATTTAAAAATGGTTTAGATGGTAAATTTTATGCTATGTGCTTTTTTTACCACAACTTTTTAAAAATTTAAAGGAATTATGAAATTAAATTATCTTAAATTTGCCCGTGAAATACCTGTTCTGTATCACACAGATATACTTCTCCCCTGTTCGCCTGCAAGGATTTTAAGATGGGGAATAAAGAGGAGAAACTGGATCTTTAGAAGGATTAATTAGATGACGCTCTTCAGGGTTTGTTAAAGAGAAGTTGACCTGATGAATACTCAAAAGCTAAAAAAGCTAGTAGTCACATAGGAAGTAGCACTAAGATTTGGATGACTATTTGAGATTTTTCGAAAGAACAATCAACAGGATATGGTATAAAATAAAGAACCGAAGATGATCCCAAGAGTCCCAGTAAGACCATGGCAATTCAAGTTGTGAATTGTGTGTGACCACAATTCAAGTTGTGGTCAACTCAAATTTAAACCACTGAAATGAAAACATCCAGAAAACATTTTGGTTAAAGGAGACTACAGCTTGGATGCTGTTTAACCATCAAGGCCCAAAGATACCATCCAGAGATACATGCCAGAAACTCAAACCAGGAACTCAGAGGAACCCCAACTCACCACAACCTTCCCATAACCAGCTGAGCCATCACTTTTTGTCCTTTTGAAAACTCTCTTCTGATCCAAACAAAAGGTCATCCGGCATTTCCATATCCATCTCTGTGATGTTGCATTCACTGAAACAGCAGATTAAATTAATCTTGGCTGTTCAGTATTCATAAGGCCTAAATCTCTCCTCTCCATTCCAACACATGGGCAGGGGTGGGGTGGGGGAGTGAGTCAGAAAGTCATTATATTTGAGTGGAAGAATCTTACCACAGGGTGGGGTATTGAAAAAAAGAAAAAACGAAAACTCAAGTTTTTANACACATCTAGATGTGTATAAGAGACAGGGGGTGGGGTGGGGGAGTGAGTCAGAAAGTCATTATATTTGAGTGGAAGAATCTTACCACAGGGTGGGGTATTGAAAAAAAGAAAAAACGAAAACTCAAGTTTTTAATTAAAACCTTCACAGCCTTATCCAAAATGTTTCAGCCTTTGCAGATTAAATAGAATTTTTCCACTTAAAAGAAGTGCAGTCAATTTCTAGGGGGTGGGGAAAAACAGTACCTGGAAAAGCAACATGTATTTTTTTCCCCACTGGAATGGATATATTTAGACAATCTTACCTATCTCTATCTCTTAAATTTAAGCTCAAATATTTATTTTCCATTTTAAAAGGAGGCATATTTTAATTTCTAATCTAAGGTTATTGTAGTCTACTAAATATATCTACTAAATATTTTATTTTATTTTTACTTCTGCTAGATACTTAATCTGTGTAATACAGCTCAGGAAAAAAAAATGCAGTCATAAAACCTGTTGGTACAAAGATAAGCAGTTTATTTAATATCTAATTAAATGTGGTCACCAGAGAAATCACAGCTTATGAAACTTTATCAGAAAAAGATTAATCCATTTCAGGCTTAACCCAAATGTCAGAAGAGAACTCATGAATTTAGATAGGAATCCACATATTAGGCAAAGAATTTTCATATTGAGTAGAAAGAACCTATATTACTGGCTATATTTATACTTACTTCAATCAAATTCATGTACTTTGTGACTATCACTGATGCCAGGGGCAATTATCATATATAATAATGTAATAGGGAGCCTCTCTCTATTTGTCAAAAATGTCTACAATGTCCTTAAACACTTTATGAATTCATAGATCCCATTCATCCAGAAATTCAGAAAATTACATGGACTGTGTCATCCTAATTCGAAAACAATTCAACAAAAATGTTGGACTCAAACACTGGAGAAGTGAGAAAGGAGCAGATGATTTCTTCCTTTGAAGGGCTCACGGAAACCATGAGAGCTAAACCTTTAAATGAGCAACCACTGATATGAAGTAGTGACTACTATACAGCAGGGACTGCTTGCTTTCCCCCAGTATCTATTCATGTCTTCTTCCAGAATATAAAATTTTTCTCAGGGCACAAGATGACCCAGCATAAAGACTGGACAATTTTCTCAGCCTCCTTTGAATGTCAGAGAGCTGGGTGACTAATTCGGGCCAATGGATTATGAAAGAAAGTGGTTTGCACTCCTTCCAAGTTGAACCTCTAAAGGGCAGGACACGCTCCCCCGACCTTTCCTCTTCCATCTTCCTTCTGGAAAGGAACACAGAGCATCTTGGACCACACGCATGAGCCTAACAGTCCTACTGATCACAGAACAACAGGATAAAGGAGGCTGAGTCCATGATTGGATACCACAAAGCAGAACCAGCACACCATCTCAAATTTAAAATGAAAGAGAAATTAACTTTTGTCTTGTTTTTAAGCTGCTGGTTTTGGAACCTATTACAACAATGTGTTCGAATTTAATTATAATAGAGATGCTTCTTTTCCTGAGGATTATGTTACTGGAAAAATGCCCATTAAAATGAAGAACCAAAATGTAATAGTGTGAGTAAAGGAGAGTATGATTTATAACTTTTTCATGAAAAATAAAACCCTGAACTATGGCAATGAATTAATCTTATAATTAGTAAAATAGAAATGAGAAGTAGAATTTTATAAATTCTTGGAAAAAAATGACAAGCAATCACACGGAGGGGCATAATCTCTTTTTTTTTTCCCACTAAGGTATACAATCATGTGATACAACTAATGACAAAAAAGCAGATACTGTAAGAAACAGAATGGAAACTGTTTCTGAATCACTGACACAGAGAAAAGGATTAAGAAAAATAACAGTGAATTCAGGTGAAAAAATACAGATCCAAGCAATTAGAAAGAAATTAGTATTAATAAAACTGCAAAAAAGACCAATCTGACACAACATAAGGATAATTCAATTAAAAGGCAAATCAAAACCAACATGTGCAAACACTTAATATAAAAGAAATTCCCTGAACTAGAAAAATGAACTAATCTTAAAGGACTAAAAGAACACCCCATGTTTCAGGAAATGCTCAGTACTGAAACATTTTCATGAAGCTACCGAATCTTAAAGAAGTAATTGTTCAGGTATTTAAGCAGAAAGAACAAAACATCTACAAGAAATAACAGATGGGCATATCAGAGGAGCATATGACAGAACTCAAGAGTGGTTCTATGTTTGATGAATCTCAAGAAATATAAAGAGAGAGAAGGAAAAAAATGTTATCTGGAGTGAAGTTCATCTTATGTTTTTCTTTTTCCGGATGGTGGGATCTGAGCTGGTTTTAAAATGTCATTGTTCTCCACTGTTTAAATTGTTTAAATGAACATCTAACCTGTTGATAAAAACAATGAGTGATGAAACAGAAAAGTATCAGGAATAAGATGGAAGGACTTCCCTGGGGGTCCAGTGGTTAAGACTGCGATTCCAATGCAGGAGGTACAGGTTCAATTTCTGGTCAGGGAACTAAAATCCCATATGCCACATGGTAGAGTGGCAAAAAAAAAAAAAAAAGAGAGAGAGAGAGAGAGAGAATAGGATGGAAAGCATTGTGCCAATATGTCAACAATGTTCAGCTCTAGGCGGTAACTTTCTAACTTTCAAGTATTACTGTTATATTTTTTAAGAGGAACTGGCCTGGGGAAAAAAGAGAACTTGGCAGGCAGACTAGGAAAGGACAGCACTCCAAGCATAAACAGAGAAAAGAGTGAAAGAAAATGACATGCTTAGGACCAGCAAGAACTCTAGTTAAGCAGATGGAGATAAAGCCTGGGTCAGATTATTGGCTATGCTTGAACCTCTTTCTAGTCCTTATTTGTGTCACTAAATCACAGAATACTATTCAAACCAATTAGAGTAGGTCTGTCTCTATTTACCAGTGCAGAAACGCAATGCCCAGACCTCAGGAACAAAATAATTCACTACTAGATCAAACAGAATCCTCATCATTAATGCAAAGATAAACGAGAAGGGAACCCTGATCTCAACATATTTGTGAGATCAGATGGACAAGATATTTGTGAGATCAGATATTTGTGATACTTACAAGATATTTGTGAGGTCAGATGGACACAAAGAGAAGTAAATAATGACACACAGTAATACAGCACCATGGATGGCATTACTGACTCAGTCTGAACAAACTCCGGGAGATGGTGAAGGCCAGGGAAGGACAGGGGAGTCACAAAGTCAGACACAACTTAGTGAATGAACAGTACAACGACAATACCTCACACGTGGATATGATAGGAATTTAGAAGAAAAGAAATTCGTGGACGCTTGAAGCAGACTGTCAGAGTGGTGGGGCTTAGGGGTAGGTCTTGAAAACAGGATGGAGCATTTTAAGTCCTTCCCAGTTTTACAAGAAATTGTACCAGAGGATCCCTACCTACAGCTGTATCACACTCCTATTTATCTTTTTTCTTGCTGAAATTATAGTGAGAAGATACACTAATTAATCACATACTGGACTTCGACTATTTGAAAAAATAAGTAAGCAAAGCTTCACCTTACAGCAAAACAAGTTCCTGATATATAACTTCTCATCTAGTTCTTCTATGGGTTTCATATGTTAGATTTAACTCTTCAATATACCTATGGAAATAGCCTTGTAAACCATAATTACAAAGAAAGGCATCACAGGAAGGATACAAAATTTAATTTCTCTACTAAACAAAGTTAATCGAAAGACGAAAAACTGCTGACAATACATTTAGGAAAGGTCAATTTTAAAGAATCCAGAGTGGGGAAGAACCCCCGGAGAAGGGAAAGGCTACCCACTCCAGTATTCTGGCCTGGAGAATTCCAAGAAATGTATACTCCATGGGGTGGCAAAGAATTGGACATGACTGAGTGACTTTCACTTTCATACAAATACTTCAACAGAAAAATGAGTAAAGGACATGAACAGAAGATTCACAAAAGATTATATATGAGAAGCTCTTGTTGATTTTGGAATCATAAACTAGTTGTCTAAGAATTTTTCCTTGAGAAATACTATATCAACACAAAATTTATTTATTAGGATGCTCATTGCAGAATAATTTACAATAATTTAAAAAGCCCTGAAAACAGCTTCAGTGCCCAGGAAACGGATTATACAAATAAATTGTGGTACCTCCACAGGATAAAACCACTGAAGAAGTCTCACAACCAAATGCGATGCAAAAAAACGGCATCAAATGCTGTCAAAGACTGTTCAATGGCATAGTACAGTGTTGACGGTATGTTAGAAAAATGAATGGGATAGCAACCAAATCTAACAGCCTCATCCCAATTCCAGACAGGAGGAAATACAGGGAAAGCCCAGAAGGATCCATACCAAATGTAAATTTTTATTTTTTCCAGATTGTGGGATTACAAGGGATTTTTTTTTTAATGATGTGGGGTGGGAGGTGGGAGGGGGGTTCACGTTTGGGAGTTCGTGTAAAAAAATAAATAAATACACACAAAAAAAAATCAAAAAAAAAAAAAAAAAGAGTTATCTATATGCAATGTCTCTAATTCCTCTGCTTGATTCTCTCTTCAAACCAAACAAGCTTAGGCCCCAAAACCTTTCTTCCATGTTACTAAAGCCAGTATCAGCAGAATTGACCCTGGTGATCATTCTCTTCCCATCCTGACACCCTCTCTCCTTGTGGCTTTTGGACAGCGCATGGTTCTCTTCCTACCTACTGATTCCTTCTCTGTCTCCTTTACAGCTTCCTTCTACCCATCAACCCCTTGCCCCCGGACTGCACCAGCACTCAGCTCTTTTCTTCAGCCACGCTCAACCTCTGGGAGACCATCAAGCCTCAAGGCATTCGATACCACATGTTTGTGGAAAACTCCCAAATCTCCATCTGTGGCCCAGATGCAGATTTTCTTCTCTACTAAACTCCAGAATTGTCACTCCAATCTGTGTGCCTACTTATTACCTCCACGTAGACATCTAATCGACATCTCACACTCAATAAACCCATGAAATTCTGCTCTTCCCCTCAAACCCTGCTTCCCATATAGCCTTCCCCATCTCAGTCAGCTCAGTTCAGTTGCTCAGTCGTGTCCGACTCTTTGCGACCCCATGCATCGCAGCACGCCAGGCCTCCCTGTCCATCACCAACTCCCGGAGTTCACTCAAACTCATGTCCCTTGAGTTGGTGATGCCATCCAGCCATCTCATCCTCTGTCATCCCCTTCTCCTCCTGCCCCCAATCCCTCCCAGCATCAGGGTCTTTTCCCATGAGTCAGCTCTTCACATGAGGTGGCCAAAGTACTGGAGTTTCAGCTTTAGCGTCGTCATTCCTTCCAAAGAACACCCAGGACCGATCTCCTTTAGAATGGACTGGTTGGATCTCCTTGCAGTCCAAGGGACTCTCAAGAGTCTTCTCCAACACCACAGTTCAAAAGCATCAATTCTTCAGTGCTCAGCTTTCTTCACAGTCCAACTCTCACATCCACACACTACCACTGGAAAAACCATAGCCTTGACTAGATGGACCTTTGTTGGCAAAGTAATGTCTCTGCTTTTGAATATGCTATCTAGGTTGGTCATAACTTTCCTTCCAAGGAGTAAGAGTCTTTTAATATCATGGCTTCAATCACCATCTGCAGTGATTTTGGAGCCCCCCAAAATAAAAAGTTTCCCCATCTATTTCCCATCTCAGTTGACCGCAACTTCCTTTCAGCTGCTCAGGTCAAAATCTGACCTCTGTTCCTCTCCATCTGTCATCCGAGCCATTAGAAAACCTTCCCGCTCTCCTTCCATGTGGATCGAGTCCAACCTCATCATGTTTGCCACCACCTTGAACTAACTGCTATCATTGCTCCCCTGGATCAGGGCGGCAATCTGCCAGCAGAGTTTCTATTCCTGCCTGGGTACAGTCTGCTCTTGACACGACAGCAAGACTGATCTTTGGACCACCTAAGTCAGATCCTTGTAACACCTAAGTCAGATCATGACATCTGTGCTCAAAATCCACCAATGGGTCCCCATTCTCACCTACTGTCCTTACTGTAGCTGAGAGGGCTCAGATGGTGGGCCTCCCCTCTGGTCTTCCTCTGCTTGCACTTGGGGGCAGCGTAGCCCTTGCTGCTATTCCAGGGTGAGGGTCTCTGTCCTACCCTACCTGACACTCTCTCAAGCCATCTTCCTGGCAGACTGCCTCACTTTCTTCTTGCTCAAATGTCCCTCGCTCAGTGAGGACTGCCCTAACCGCCCTTTCTAACGCTGCAACCCGGTCCCTACCCGACATCACATGCACCCCCGCCCCCTTCCTCTGCTCTGCTTTTTCCTTTTTCCCTAATACTTACCACCACTTACAAAAGGCTAAAAAGGAGTGAGTAAAACAGGCTATGATGAAGCAAAGACAGCTACTCTGAAAACTCACACTTAAATGGACTTCATGTCTATTAGGAAAGGGTGGCATGATCCTGCAAGGAGTACTGTCCAGAGGGACATGATGAGGATTTAACCTACAGGAGTTAATAGTTTAAAAAAAAAAAAAAAACAGAAACAGAACTGAAATAGACCACCACCGAAACTCCAGAAAGCAAATCTAAAGCCAAGAAGGCCAAGTGACAGGTTGATTTGCAGGTCCACATAGGAAGGGCGAGAGTATCCAAAGATAGGGCAGCCCGCCCTGGAAGCTGTGAGCTGCCTCTAGGCTGGGAAGTCGGAACACAGACGGGAAGAACCAGTACAGGGCTGTCAAGGGAGGAGCCGGATACACCACAGAGGTTTGGAGAAGACCTTCCATCACCAAGGCACTCTGTGAGATTTTCAAGACTTCTGAGAATTCAAGGGAGAAGGGAGGGGCTGATACATTGCTGAATGTGTACATCTTTCTATTTTTCACTGTTTATCCTCCTCACACACTTAAATGGGTCAACCCTTTACTGTGCTGACCAAGGGCTGCATAGACCTGAACGCTATATAACCAGCAATATTACAGAAGGATGTGTCTGGAAGATGACAAATATACCTGGATGTGGATTATGTTTGTATAAATTATGAAACGGAGGATCATCATGAGTAACTGGTATAGGATTGTGACAGAAACACAGAATGACATCCAGAGGAAAAGGGCTGTGGGACATTCTGGGAATCGGCAGTCACTGGTGGGGGCCTCTAAGAACCCCTGGCTCTTTCCAGTACATGAACACTTGATTCTCATGGCAGAAAGTGTGAAGGTGTGGGCACTGCCCTGCACCCCCAGCACCCTCATTGCCCTGCTTGTTCCCATGTTTCACATCACATGGCTGGAGACCCGAAGAATCACAAACACAGCCAGCCCCACACCCTGCCTCCCGGCCAGGACTTCTGCTCACGGAAATCAGATAAAGAACAGTGAGAAAGAGGCCAAGCACATACACAGCACCCCTGGCAGAGGCCTGGCCTGCTTCGTCTTTTGTTTCCAAGGCCTGCATATAGCTCCGTGGTTTATTTCACTTGGGCTGTGTTTACATACATCAGTAAATATGGTTCCCATTGCCCTTCGGCACAGCAGCTATAAATTACTTGTTGGAAGCATCAGCCTCCTTTCTTCCCATAAAAGGCTCGGCAGAAATGACTGGGGCCCCAAAGAGAGGAGGTCAGTGGTTGGAAGGGAGTGACTTCCTTCACCCACGTTCTTCCATTAATCAACTGATTCAACAAATATCTAACTGAGCCAGGCTCTGTCAGGGGTGCTTCCATAAACAAAGCAGTCAAAACAAAACAGAAATCCTTGCCCTCACAAGGCACTCCAATTCTAATGAGCGTCATCCACCTCGTCTCAGTTTCCAGATTCTGAGCTCTCAAACCGTCTAGAGGTGAGCACATCAGAAAAGACACGTGAAGCAGCCGAGCTACTATGAACAAGTATAATAATAACCAGAGCCGTTTTTGTTAGCGTGGATATTTTGAGTGTTTACCAGGTGCCCACCCCTGTTCTAAGCACTTACATCACTAACTTATCAAGCAGTCATATAAATGCTATCAATGCGCACTGTTGCATTCAACTGTGATCCTCACAGTTTTAAATTTTAGATGGAAATAGGGTCTTGGCAAAGGTAACTGAGTTAAAATGAGGCCATCTGGGTGGGCTCTAAGCCAAAGTGACTGACGGCCTTACCAAAAGAGGAAAATGGGACAGACACAGGTGAAGCGAGGAAAGACACCCTGAGAACTCAAGGAAGAGACCATCATCTGCAAGGCAAGGAGAAGAAGCCGGGAGCAACCCCCGCTTCACAAGCCTCCAAGGAAACCGACTCGGTCGACACCTTCATTTCAGGCTTCCAGCATCCAGAATTGTGAGACAATACATTTCTGCTGATCTAAGCTACCCAATTCGTGAAAGTGTCTGCTGGTCCTGAAGCCTGACCTGGGTCAGAACAGAAAACCACCATGTCCCGGGGTGGCCGGCAGGCCACTGGTCCCCTGCGCAGCCCTGGATGGAGTGTGTAAACAGCAGGATCCTCCATGCGTGCATACTACAGAGGTATCACTAATGCAGCTTCCTCACGTGGGTGAGTGATGCTGCCGCTCAGCTCAATTAAACATGCTGTTTAATACTCTGTGCCTGAAAAGAGATCTGTTTCAATGAGTCATTCTAAATATGTGCTCCCTGAACATTTTAACATCTCTTCTCAGCCCCAATCTTGTTGATTTTGTATTTCATGGAACTGGAAGTAAAACTCAAGAATGACGTGGTCCACAGCAGATAATGATAGCTCAGAAAAACCGAAAACATAGACGGAGAAATTCCATGCCAGACTCCGCAATAAACTCTCAGGACAGGGCTAAGCGTTAAATAAGGGAGACTCGTGTCACTCAGGCTTTGCTTTATTAATCCAGGATAATCTCCGTCTTCACGACTGCAGTGACGTTTAACAAATAAACACAAAAGAAATTGCAGGATTTCATTTTGTTTTCTCCTCCCACCTCTTGTCACGGGCCCACTACACCTCCAACCCACACACAAGCAGAAACGCTTTCAATAACACCCTCATTTTTATATTTTGCTAGCTTTTGTTGTTTCAGGGGCATTTTAAACGAGAATAATGTAGCCAGTAATTTTTGGAAGCTTACCATGATATTACTGTGCTAAGCACATTACAGACTGTATCTCATCTACCCTCTGGTAACCCTGTCGAGCAGATATGATCATTCTCTCCACTCCACAAGAATGGAAACAGAGGGGAAGTTAAAGCCCTGGCTCCTAGTGACATGGCTAACAAGTGTCAGAACCAAGATGAAAACCTGGTCCTTGTGGGTGTCCAGAGACCTGGTCATCTCATTGAGCCCTGCGTCAGCCTGGTGTGTCCAAAGGCCTGCACGTGATTTCTGCCCAAGAGAGGATGAAACACATAAGAAGAGGCCCTCCTCCCTGGACTGTGCAGGGCGGGGAAGATGCTGGACCACACAGCATCTTTTCAAGTGACTCCCAACTCCCAGGCTTTGGGCTCTCAGTCCCAGATCTGGAGTAACACCCTCAAGGTTGCCATTTAAGGGAAAACAGACCTATCATCTGTCCAGATGATATCTGGGACAGGAAGCTTTATGAGAACTGAGAAAAATATATGGGGAAAATAAAGTGGCTTGCCACCCGCCTCTACCTGTGTCCGGCCTGCAATGCCTCCATCACTGGGCGTAGCTTCCCACCTCATGGCTGGAAAACTCTATAATATGAATCTAGAGAAGCCAGAGGGGAAGGGGGGATGGGAAAAGATACCTGTACCTTCTCCCAACAGGTCACATTTTAATATGCTTTCTCCACCATTTTCAATATAAGATTAGATCAACTGAAGTCATTTTAAAGCGACTGAGTGCTTTGCCTTTCAGGGTAACGTTAGAGTACCAAAACAGGCTGGCTGAACACTACAGAAACAGTTCCACTTGCCAGGCGTTACTGTGACCTTCAGGACGACCCACCTGTAAGATGGAAAACAAGCGCCTTCGTCCCACCATATCTGAGAGCAAATTTGTGGGTCTTCACTTCTGAGTCTACGTGGTACCAGTTCTCTGAGACTTCCCGAGAGAAAAGAGGATGGAAGAAGCACAGAGTGAGACCACCGATGCCGTTGCTAAGCCACACTGTGGGAGGATGGAGGCTGTCGTGATAGGCAGGATGAGGCCAAAACAGAGCAGGGTCACAGGCTGGCCACACGCCCTCTTTCCATCAGGGAGCAATCAGAGAGCATCCTTTGATTTGAAAACATTAAGCAGCTCAAATGTAATTAAGAAATTTAGCCTGGTATGAATATGTAATGTACACACTGCTTTGCAGACGCCTTCTTCCTCCGACAGGCTGGTGCCTACTTTCATTTGGAAGAAATCCATTTTCATACAAAGGTAACCGAGAGTGACAGGATATAGGAAGCCTACCTCATTTATCTTCTGTGAACTTTAAAGAAAAAAAAAAATCAGTTAATTGCTTTTCTAGGAAGCTGTTTTATGAAATCACGGTGCTTCATCTTTCTGCTCTTATTTGTGGTATAAACGGTGATTTTAAAATGCCCGTCATGAAAAGACTATGATTAATCAATACTTCTTAAGGGATTTAATGACTTCTTTTAAAAACAGAAATCTGATCAACCAAAAACGGTCAATGTGTTCTTGTAGATGAATTATCAACCACTAAGAAAACTCCAAACATACAGTCTACTAAATGATATTTAAATATAGGTGTCTCTTTCCCTGGGGAGGGGCAGTAGTCACGGGTTTCCTGACTTTGCAAACGCGTTCTTTTCCCAGCCACTCAAGCACTCTGCAAGAGCAGTGTAAGTTACTGCCATTTATTAAATTAATAGCAAACAGAAACTACAACATGAATGTTTTAGAATGCCACCGCTGAAGCTGTAGCATGCCAAACAAACTGATTTCATAGACTAAGGCTCATGTTTTTTCTCCACTGCAGTACATATTAGTCTTTTTTTATAGCACTGCCCAATTTTGGTTTTGCCTACAGCACCTAGGATAAAAATGCATATTTTTTAATTCTACCAACTAATATGAAGCATATATTAAGCATATAACATGAAGCACACGAATATGAAAACTAATATGAAGCACACTTTTCCAATCTGAAATTANGGTTCTCTTCCTACCTACTGATTCCTTCTCTGTCTCCTTTACAGCTTCCTTCTACCCATCAACCCCTTGCCCCCGGACTGCACCAGCACTCAGCTCTTTTCTTCAGCCACGCTCAACCTCTGGGAGACCATCAAGCCTCAAGGCATTCGATACCACATGTTTGTGGAAAACTCCCAAATCTCCATCTGTGGCCCAGATGCAGATTTTCTTCTCTACTAAACTCCAGAATTGTCACTCCAATCTGTGTGCCTACTTATTACCTCCACGTAGACATCTAATCGACATCTCACACTCAATAAACCCATGAAATTCTGCTCTTCCCCTCAAACCCTGCTTCCCATATAGCCTTCCCCATCTCAGTCAGCTCAGTTCAGTTGCTCAGTCGTGTCCGACTCTTTGCGACCCCATGCATCGCAGCACGCCAGGCCTCCCTGTCCATCACCAACTCCCGGAGTTCACTCAAACTCATGTCCCTTGAGTTGGTGATGCCATCCAGCCATCTCATCCTCTGTCATCCCCTTCTCCTCCTGCCCCCAATCCCTCCCAGCATCAGGGTCTTTTCCCATGAGTCAGCTCTTCACATGAGGTGGCCAAAGTACTGGAGTTTCAGCTTTAGCGTCGTCATTCCTTCCAAAGAACACCCAGGACCGATCTCCTTTAGAATGGACTGGTTGGATCTCCTTGCAGTCCAAGGGACTCTCAAGAGTCTTCTCCAACACCACAGTTCAAAAGCATCAATTCTTCAGTGCTCAGCTTTCTTCACAGTCCAACTCTCACATCCACACACTACCACTGGAAAAACCATAGCCTTGACTAGATGGACCTTTGTTGGCAAAGTAATGTCTCTGCTTTTGAATATGCTATCTAGGTTGGTCATAACTTTCCTTCCAAGGAGTAAGAGTCTTTTAATATCATGGCTTCAATCACCATCTGCAGTGATTTTGGAGCCCCCCAAAATAAAAAGTTTCCCCATCTATTTCCCATCTCAGTTGACCGCAACTTCCTTTCAGCTGCTCAGGTCAAAATCTGACCTCTGTTCCTCTCCATCTGTCATCCGAGCCATTAGAAAACCTTCCCGCTCTCCTTCCATGTGGATCGAGTCCAACCTCATCATGTTTGCCACCACCTTGAACTAACTGCTATCATTGCTCCCCTGGATCAGGGCGGCAATCTGCCAGCAGAGTTTCTATTCCTGCCTGGGTACAGTCTGCTCTTGACACGACAGCAAGACTGATCTTTGGACCACCTAAGTCAGATCCTTGTAACACCTAAGTCAGATCATGACATCTGTGCTCAAAATCCACCAATGGGTCCCCATTCTCACCTACTGTCCTTACTGTAGCTGAGAGGGCTCAGATGGTGGGCCTCCCCTCTGGTCTTCCTCTGCTTGCACTTGGGGGCAGCGTAGCCCTTGCTGCTATTCCAGGGTGAGGGTCTCTGTCCTACCCTACCTGACACTCTCTCAAGCCATCTTCCTGGCAGACTGCCTCACTTTCTTCTTGCTCAAATGTCCCTCGCTCAGTGAGGACTGCCCTAACCGCCCTTTCTAACGCTGCAACCCGGTCCCTACCCGACATCACATGCACCCCCGCCCCCTTCCTCTGCTCTGCTTTTTCCTTTTTCCCTAATACTTACCACCACTTACAAAAGGCTAAAAAGGAGTGAGTAAAACAGGCTATGATGAAGCAAAGACAGCTACTCTGAAAACTCACACTTAAATGGACTTCATGTCTATTAGGAAAGGGTGGCATGATCCTGCAAGGAGTACTGTCCAGAGGGACATGATGAGGATTTAACCTACAGGAGTTAATAGTTTAAAAAAAAAAAAAAAACAGAAACAGAACTGAAATAGACCACCACCGAAACTCCAGAAAGCAAATCTAAAGCCAAGAAGGCCAAGTGACAGGTTGATTTGCAGGTCCACATAGGAAGGGCGAGAGTATCCAAAGATAGGGCAGCCCGCCCTGGAAGCTGTGAGCTGCCTCTAGGCTGGGAAGTCGGAACACAGACGGGAAGAACCAGTACAGGGCTGTCAAGGGAGGAGCCGGATACACCACAGAGGTTTGGAGAAGACCTTCCATCACCAAGGCACTCTGTGAGATTTTCAAGACTTCTGAGAATTCAAGGGAGAAGGGAGGGGCTGATACATTGCTGAATGTGTACATCTTTCTATTTTTCACTGTTTATCCTCCTCACACACTTAAATGGGTCAACCCTTTACTGTGCTGACCAAGGGCTGCATAGACCTGAACGCTATATAACCAGCAATATTACAGAAGGATGTGTCTGGAAGATGACAAATATACCTGGATGTGGATTATGTTTGTATAAATTATGAAACGGAGGATCATCATGAGTAACTGGTATAGGATTGTGACAGAAACACAGAATGACATCCAGAGGAAAAGGGCTGTGGGACATTCTGGGAATCGGCAGTCACTGGTGGGGGCCTCTAAGAACCCCTGGCTCTTTCCAGTACATGAACACTTGATTCTCATGGCAGAAAGTGTGAAGGTGTGGGCACTGCCCTGCACCCCCAGCACCCTCATTGCCCTGCTTGTTCCCATGTTTCACATCACATGGCTGGAGACCCGAAGAATCACAAACACAGCCAGCCCCACACCCTGCCTCCCGGCCAGGACTTCTGCTCACGGAAATCAGATAAAGAACAGTGAGAAAGAGGCCAAGCACATACACAGCACCCCTGGCAGAGGCCTGGCCTGCTTCGTCTTTTGTTTCCAAGGCCTGCATATAGCTCCGTGGTTTATTTCACTTGGGCTGTGTTTACATACATCAGTAAATATGGTTCCCATTGCCCTTCGGCACAGCAGCTATAAATTACTTGTTGGAAGCATCAGCCTCCTTTCTTCCCATAAAAGGCTCGGCAGAAATGACTGGGGCCCCAAAGAGAGGAGGTCAGTGGTTGGAAGGGAGTGACTTCCTTCACCCACGTTCTTCCATTAATCAACTGATTCAACAAATATCTAACTGAGCCAGGCTCTGTCAGGGGTGCTTCCATAAACAAAGCAGTCAAAACAAAACAGAAATCCTTGCCCTCACAAGGCACTCCAATTCTAATGAGCGTCATCCACCTCGTCTCAGTTTCCAGATTCTGAGCTCTCAAACCGTCTAGAGGTGAGCACATCAGAAAAGACACGTGAAGCAGCCGAGCTACTATGAACAAGTATAATAATAACCAGAGCCGTTTTTGTTAGCGTGGATATTTTGAGTGTTTACCAGGTGCCCACCCCTGTTCTAAGCACTTACATCACTAACTTATCAAGCAGTCATATAAATGCTATCAATGCGCACTGTTGCATTCAACTGTGATCCTCACAGTTTTAAATTTTAGATGGAAATAGGGTCTTGGCAAAGGTAACTGAGTTAAAATGAGGCCATCTGGGTGGGCTCTAAGCCAAAGTGACTGACGGCCTTACCAAAAGAGGAAAATGGGACAGACACAGGTGAAGCGAGGAAAGACACCCTGAGAACTCAAGGAAGAGACCATCATCTGCAAGGCAAGGAGAAGAAGCCGGGAGCAACCCCCGCTTCACAAGCCTCCAAGGAAACCGACTCGGTCGACACCTTCATTTCAGGCTTCCAGCATCCAGAATTGTGAGACAATACATTTCTGCTGATCTAAGCTACCCAATTCGTGAAAGTGTCTGCTGGTCCTGAAGCCTGACCTGGGTCAGAACAGAAAACCACCATGTCCCGGGGTGGCCGGCAGGCCACTGGTCCCCTGCGCAGCCCTGGATGGAGTGTGTAAACAGCAGGATCCTCCATGCGTGCATACTACAGAGGTATCACTAATGCAGCTTCCTCACGTGGGTGAGTGATGCTGCCGCTCAGCTCAATTAAACATGCTGTTTAATACTCTGTGCCTGAAAAGAGATCTGTTTCAATGAGTCATTCTAAATATGTGCTCCCTGAACATTTTAACATCTCTTCTCAGCCCCAATCTTGTTGATTTTGTATTTCATGGAACTGGAAGTAAAACTCAAGAATGACGTGGTCCACAGCAGATAATGATAGCTCAGAAAAACCGAAAACATAGACGGAGAAATTCCATGCCAGACTCCGCAATAAACTCTCAGGACAGGGCTAAGCGTTAAATAAGGGAGACTCGTGTCACTCAGGCTTTGCTTTATTAATCCAGGATAATCTCCGTCTTCACGACTGCAGTGACGTTTAACAAATAAACACAAAAGAAATTGCAGGATTTCATTTTGTTTTCTCCTCCCACCTCTTGTCACGGGCCCACTACACCTCCAACCCACACACAAGCAGAAACGCTTTCAATAACACCCTCATTTTTATATTTTGCTAGCTTTTGTTGTTTCAGGGGCATTTTAAACGAGAATAATGTAGCCAGTAATTTTTGGAAGCTTACCATGATATTACTGTGCTAAGCACATTACAGACTGTATCTCATCTACCCTCTGGTAACCCTGTCGAGCAGATATGATCATTCTCTCCACTCCACAAGAATGGAAACAGAGGGGAAGTTAAAGCCCTGGCTCCTAGTGACATGGCTAACAAGTGTCAGAACCAAGATGAAAACCTGGTCCTTGTGGGTGTCCAGAGACCTGGTCATCTCATTGAGCCCTGCGTCAGCCTGGTGTGTCCAAAGGCCTGCACGTGATTTCTGCCCAAGAGAGGATGAAACACATAAGAAGAGGCCCTCCTCCCTGGACTGTGCAGGGCGGGGAAGATGCTGGACCACACAGCATCTTTTCAAGTGACTCCCAACTCCCAGGCTTTGGGCTCTCAGTCCCAGATCTGGAGTAACACCCTCAAGGTTGCCATTTAAGGGAAAACAGACCTATCATCTGTCCAGATGATATCTGGGACAGGAAGCTTTATGAGAACTGAGAAAAATATATGGGGAAAATAAAGTGGCTTGCCACCCGCCTCTACCTGTGTCCGGCCTGCAATGCCTCCATCACTGGGCGTAGCTTCCCACCTCATGGCTGGAAAACTCTATAATATGAATCTAGAGAAGCCAGAGGGGAAGGGGGGATGGGAAAAGATACCTGTACCTTCTCCCAACAGGTCACATTTTAATATGCTTTCTCCACCATTTTCAATATAAGATTAGATCAACTGAAGTCATTTTAAAGCGACTGAGTGCTTTGCCTTTCAGGGTAACGTTAGAGTACCAAAACAGGCTGGCTGAACACTACAGAAACAGTTCCACTTGCCAGGCGTTACTGTGACCTTCAGGACGACCCACCTGTAAGATGGAAAACAAGCGCCTTCGTCCCACCATATCTGAGAGCAAATTTGTGGGTCTTCACTTCTGAGTCTACGTGGTACCAGTTCTCTGAGACTTCCCGAGAGAAAAGAGGATGGAAGAAGCACAGAGTGAGACCACCGATGCCGTTGCTAAGCCACACTGTGGGAGGATGGAGGCTGTCGTGATAGGCAGGATGAGGCCAAAACAGAGCAGGGTCACAGGCTGGCCACACGCCCTCTTTCCATCAGGGAGCAATCAGAGAGCATCCTTTGATTTGAAAACATTAAGCAGCTCAAATGTAATTAAGAAATTTAGCCTGGTATGAATATGTAATGTACACACTGCTTTGCAGACGCCTTCTTCCTCCGACAGGCTGGTGCCTACTTTCATTTGGAAGAAATCCATTTTCATACAAAGGTAACCGAGAGTGACAGGATATAGGAAGCCTACCTCATTTATCTTCTGTGAACTTTAAAGAAAAAAAAAAATCAGTTAATTGCTTTTCTAGGAAGCTGTTTTATGAAATCACGGTGCTTCATCTTTCTGCTCTTATTTGTGGTATAAACGGTGATTTTAAAATGCCCGTCATGAAAAGACTATGATTAATCAATACTTCTTAAGGGATTTAATGACTTCTTTTAAAAACAGAAATCTGATCAACCAAAAACGGTCAATGTGTTCTTGTAGATGAATTATCAACCACTAAGAAAACTCCAAACATACAGTCTACTAAATGATATTTAAATATAGGTGTCTCTTTCCCTGGGGAGGGGCAGTAGTCACGGGTTTCCTGACTTTGCAAACGCGTTCTTTTCCCAGCCACTCAAGCACTCTGCAAGAGCAGTGTAAGTTACTGCCATTTATTAAATTAATAGCAAACAGAAACTACAACATGAATGTTTTAGAATGCCACCGCTGAAGCTGTAGCATGCCAAACAAACTGATTTCATAGACTAAGGCTCATGTTTTTTCTCCACTGCAGTACATATTAGTCTTTTTTTATAGCACTGCCCAATTTTGGTTTTGCCTACAGCACCTAGGATAAAAATGCATATTTTTTAATTCTACCAACTAATATGAAGCATATATTAAGCATATAACATGAAGCACACGAATATGAAAACTAATATGAAGCACACTTTTCCAATCTGAAATTATCTTTTTAGATAATTTCCCCTCTTATTTCAAGTAACAGTGTCTTATTAGCCCATGAGCCGAAGACAGGCACTGTGAAACTAACGAAGCATAAGCTTCAGGGGCTCTGGAGCCAAGGTTCCTCCCAAGGTCCCAAGAGGAGCCCCAACAATGTGTTTTTGTAAATATTTCAAGTGTAAAATATTTCCCTATTCTTTTTTTTTTTTCCTAAACAGGACCCCTAAGACAGTATAAATGTTAGGTCTCAAAATCTAGATTTGCCCGCTCTAGGTTAACAGTGAATTACATGTTACGTTAAGGGCAAAATACTGATTGTGTATGTGTGTGCATGAGACAAAAAATAATTCACTTCCACCAGAAGAGTCAGCGTGCCCTGCCTTCGAGCACTCCAATACGCCTGCTTCAGCCATTCCTCAAGGCTCCTGGCTCCTGCCTCACAGGAGTCACCCTTCCAAGTGGCACCCCAGGGAGGGCTCACTTAATGAATATGTGTGTGCATGAGACAAAAAATAATTCACTTCCACCAGAAGAGTCAGCGTGCCCTGCCTTCGAGCACTCCAATACGCCTGCTTCAGCCATTCCTCAAGGCTCCTGGCTCCTGCCTCACAGGAGTCACCCTTCCAAGTGGCACCCCAGGGAGGGCTCACTTAATGAGGGGTAGCATCAGGAGTGAAAGTCTTGGCTACAACAACAAAAATATGTTTTTCATTAAACACAAAACTGAGCTGGGAACAGCCAGCCAAGAGGCAGGTGTATCAGTGAAGGAAGTCCCTTGAGGTCTCTCACTTCCACATCAAACTGCACTGAAATTTCTCTACACTAATTACCTATTATTGAAGATGAAAGAATGGTAACAAATAATTCACCACGGCAGCAGATAGGGTGCACATGTCAGAAAGAATGAAGAATTTGCCAAGTGTGAAATCAGACAAGAGAGATTCTCAAATTCCCAATTTTTAAAAACAACAAAGAATTTTTTCTACTCTAAGGATTACGAAGGTAAGGGAATTTTCCTAGGGCTAGAAGCCCAATTTTAAATTTAGTTTGGACTATATGTGAGAGAAATGGCAAATTAAAAGTGAAGCGCTGGAGTCTCTTTAATTTCTTGGAGGCAGAGATCATGTTTTAAAATTTTTTTTAATCTTTCACACCACATTCCACCTAGCTATTGATTTGCTTTTCTTATGAGGATCGGCCCTTCCCAGTACCATACGTATAGTTATATTTTCACTTCCCTAGTTTTCATGTCATTTTTACCCAACGCTTCTTTTGAGTCTCCAAATTCTTCACAGTGTCTTAAGTCTTGCTCTACAGCTAACATCTTGAAAAAAAAGTGTAGTCAAGTAACACAAGGTCCCTTCAGGTCATCTCTTGTGTCAATTTTCCTAAGAAACATATGCTCTATCTCAGTGAAAATAACATCAGTACTACTGAAAAAGGACATTTCCATAGAGCTGCTATCTGCGTAAAAAAATACAAAGGCATTAACATTTATTAAATGGCTTGCCACCCTGTTTTATTCCTTCCGAAAAATAAAAGCAAATATACCTTCAAATCCAACTAGTTGATAAACTTCTTCAGTTTCTATTATGACTGTGCCTTTATAGAAATGTCTTATAAATATTGAATGATATGTCTACAAAGGGTATTTTTTAAACTCTTGGGGGTACTGGAAAGAAACAAACCAAGCAACAAACTCTTTGAGCTTGAAGGACAGGAAGTGGAACATTCACTTATAGGTAGCACCGTGCTGCCCATGGGAAAGAGTCATGTTATTATAATAGCAGACTGACGGAACACACAAGAGTCACATGATCCAAATTACCATAGTGTCCCTAATATGCAAAATTACCATAGTGTCCCTAATATGCAAAGCTTTTTGCTAAAATAAAGACTGCATATACTCTCCTCCACCAAACAAACAAAAAACCCCATCAATTTTAACTTTGTTCTACAAACAACATTACCTCTTTTCTTCAATGCATGATTGACTTCTTTGAAATACACCTTGGAGAAAGTTCAGTGTCATTCCATGTGGGGGAATGAAACATTTCTTGTATGAAAGTTTTCATTTCTCTCAGTCTGCATCTCTGATTTAAGCATTTTCCTCTTTCTGTGATTACCAACACTTGCACAGGGTGTCATTCTCAATCTGGAGTCTGAGATAGGCATCATGGAAGCGTCCACGTGAGCAAGGACATACCCAAAAGCCCAGTGAAAACTGGAGAGCTGTCCACATAAGGCTGCCCTGGTTGTCAGAAACAGACTTTCCACCAGAGTTTTACCAAGCTCACTAGGTTTCAAAGTAAATAAATTGGTACCCAGTAAGTTTTAAGTTCCTTTGGTGCATAAAAAAAATCATTGTAACAAGGAATCACTGGGAATTAAAATTATGAAGGGATTCCTGGTGATTATGGTCACCTCTGTTCAAAAATAAGTCAGGCTTCATTGGCTGGTACAGACTATTTATTTGATGAAGATAAGCAAAATCAGAGCTGGATGAATTCAATTTTGTCAGCAGCTATCTAGGTACGTTTCCTACAAATGTTTAGAAGCGTAAATGCTTACAGAAGTTACATTTTGCTTCCATTAATTCCTAATAAACACTTTTTGGGATCCATCATAAATGAATAATCAAAAGAAGTCATTTGTATGCATGTCACTTAATTTCCTCATAAGAACCTGTGTAAACATCTCAGAGTAATAAATGTGTCTTCTTTAAGGGGAATACATTGATCTCTCAGTAGGTACCTGGCGCTTTCTGAGATGAGAAATCAGAAATGCATAAAAGAGCTGATAGTGGCTCAGTCTTGTCAGACCCATGATGAAAAATGTCAAATCATCTATTTCATTTGGTTACTAGATCAAGTTAAGATACAAAGAATATTCTGGCTATCACTGTTCCATCTTTTGAAAAGAATATGTCAAAAAAAAAAACCAAAAACCCTCCATGAAGAGTTCCTAAGCATAATGTTCTGGAGCTTACACTATATTTTAGTAAGTATACCATATCACAGCAAAGTAAACAAACAAAAAAATCTACAGTCATATTTCTTCATGTGATCTTGGCAACTGTCATCTATTTGGAATAGAATACGAGATGTGATTTTCTTAAACAGAACCTCATCTTCCATCCAGATTTACTGTTCAAGTGACTAGCCGCAGCCTCTTTGATAACTCTGTGATTGGGATTTACTTGTTTTAAAGTTTAATATTCCATATATTCATCCTATATATTTTGTAA
Organism: Oreotragus oreotragus; assembly: GCA_006410675.1. NCBI lineage: Eukaryota > Metazoa > Chordata > Mammalia > Artiodactyla > Bovidae > Oreotragus > Oreotragus oreotragus. Next base: position 50,796 of record SJYX01001952.1, read on the forward strand.
TGCAATGAAAAAGCACTTTAGAGTAAACTCAACATGCAAACCAGAAGATCCTGAACTAAAAGATTTCACTCTCTTCATATAACCAGCATCATTTTCATAGGACAAGGAGAATTCTTCTTAACATCAATGAATCCAGATCTCATATATTATAATATGGATAGGACACCTGAAACTTTTGAATAATCACCATGTTCAATACTGAATCACTTAACAATTACTTTAGAAGACATGATGAGGCCTACCTTGTGAAGTTTTTCCTGGAACATTTCAAAACTGTCAAAAATGTTGAATTTCTGAATTCTTTTACATACAAATTAACCTCTTTACATACTAAAAGCTTTGACATAGTTTTTTCCAGTGTACAAAGTCTCTGACAACACTGCCTTGTTACACACACACACACACAAATCCCTTGAACTATATTACTTCAAGGCATTCCTTCCTGAACGAGCAGACACACCACAGCTGCATATGCTGGTACTTAAAAATATTCTTATTATAATCAGTTTGAGATTTTAAGAGTCATTATGGCTGCTTATACCCTTCTGTATTGATGGCTACAAATCCCATCATGTGACATTAGTCACACATCGAAATAAACAAACAGGGAGTGAAATTCAGAACTGTCAGATCATCACTCGGAACAACTCAGATGCGGGTACATGGTGTTGAGAAAAGACTCACCTCTCCTTGTTTGGGGAACTTGGAGAGCTTGGCCTTGGCTCTGGCTGACTCTGACTTGGTGGCTGGGACTCCCCTGTACAAGCAGTGCATGCCAGTCTCTGCAGACGACTTTAGCTTTGGAGACTCATCGGGCGCCTGATCTTGGCCATCCATGGGCCGCACATAGGCGGTAGGCTTCTGCTGGACAAGGCTGGGTTTCGAAGCCAAGGAGGGAGGAAAGTTCTGCACGCAGTGGCCACTGCCGCTATGCTTGGCTCCCATAGCAGGGGGCCTGTCCTGGGTCTGGAGACCCACCTCGACATTGCACACCTGTTTGGTCCGTGGCTGCTGTCTGCCGACGCCATCGCCAAGCAAGGTCCTGAGAGTGCCCTGTTGTGCTGAGTTGGAAGAAGAAGAAGAGGAAGATGAGGAGGAGGGGCTTGACACACTGGGGCTGGGGTTTTTACTATGACTTTCTGGGTGAGCAGATCTGTTCAGCTCAAGCGCTCTGTGTCCGTGCTTACTTGCTCTCTGCTGGCCATCGGACGGCGGGTGCCCAGCCTTCTGCCAGCCCATGGTGCTCCGCTTACTCTGCTGCCCGGGGACGGCTGCTGGGGCAGAGGGTGTGGTGCTGCAGACGGATGCTGGCTGAGTCTGGGCTCTTGAATCTGCCACAAAATGGTCATCAATCTTGGTCACGGGAGCCTGAGGAACCCCAGGTTTGGGAACACCCACAAGATGACTCTGGTTTGATCGATCCGTGAGAAAGTCTTTCATTTCATCGTAATTGCCTAAAGTGTTCTGGAGCCGGTTGGAGAGCTCATCTCCCTTGTTAGTCTAGAGAGAGAACACAACACCCACACTTCTGTTAGAGATCACGGAAACACCGGGGGATGAGGGAAGGTGAGGCACCCTTATCACTGAAAGAGACAGACCCGCCACATTCAGAACGAGAGCAGGAAGATTTGATCAGACTCAGTGTTTCTGAAGACATCTGTCTACTCTCAGCATCTCACCAGAGCTGGACCACTGCTACCGGCCTCAGCATGCACGAGTGAAGCGTCTCTCCTTGGTCTTGTGTGGCAGCCAAGGAAACCAGGAAATTTACTATCGCCACGTCACCAAATGGTCTGGACTAAGGCTTTCCTTAGGAGTAGATTTCCTTTTCCTTTTTTTTTTTTTTTTCATTCCACTGTAAGTTTTCCTTGAAAGTCCAGATTTAGCTCAAATTGTTTTGCTTCCAATGTCTAAATAAAGGATTATTCTCATCAGAAACCCAGAGGGACAGATAGAAGAAGCCAGAGAGTACAACGCCGTGTCCATCACCCTGCCAGCGGTCCTGGGGCAGCAGGCTAAGGGGGCACCGTGGCACTCAATCTGCCCTAAGCCCCTGGCCTGAACTATGCTCATTTCCAAGCAGCCTGAGAAATGAGTGAAATCTGGGAAGAGAATTGCATTTTGGAAGCGAGGTTATATTTCTGGCCTTCAGCAGAAATAAGAAACAATCCAACAGCTCTTTTCTTATGAACCAGATCAAGTACCCTGCTCCTAGGATAAGCTACGTGTGACAAAGACGGAAACCAACCTCTTTTTAGTGTTTGTTTCGTAACAGTTTAGAAAACATAACAAACAGCCCTGACTTTGCGAATCAGAGACGAAGCCAATTATGGATAAAAACCACAGCACGCAGACATCCATCTTCAATAAAAGTTGTATTTCACTGAGGGACCAGCCAGCAAAGACACGTGAAAGAGACACCAAAACTTGTTGGGGGGGTACCCCATATTTAGGGGTTGAGTTGTCTCAAGTTGTGTTGGCCAGCTCCTGTAGTCAAAACTGCCATCCCATGGGGTTAAGCAAGAGGAAAGAGGGGGTGAAAAACACGTGAAAACCATCTACCTTGTAGGGTTCACTAAAGAGGGAGTAACTCGAATTAAACGCGCCATCGTCCTGCTGAGTTTCCTGGTTTCTTCTTTCTCGTTCTTTCCTCCGTAACACGTTTCTATCTGGTTCGTAGACACTGCGTAAGGGAGAAAGGAAAGAGGATAACCACAAACACAAACAAATTAAGTGTAATGCCCAATGTAACAGTCACCTGAGGGCAGAGGTCTGGTTCTCGGGGAAATGGTGATGGTGAAGGGGAGCAGGGACCAGATGTAAGCCAGTCTAATCAAGCAGTGCAGCGAGGGTGTTTTAGAATTCCATTCTTCAGGAGCGAAAAAAATCTTCCCGACAAGTTGCAACCAGTACTAGACCTCTCTCCTAATACGTGAAAGAGGGAGTACCTACACAACTTTGACAGAAGACTGAAAATAATCTTCAAGCAGATGGTAATTACAGCAATGTGTAAATAGAAATTATGAGTGTATTTCCTCTTATGACATAGCCCCAGAATGTTATATGGGAATGTGTCTGCTCTTTTCTTTCTCCCCCGCCTTTTTTTTTTTTGCACGGCTGTGTTTCTGTAGTGATTCTTTCATTAACTAGATCCCCAAAGAGCTGTTAAAACTCCATGCTGCAGTGCTTTTCACGGTTATGAGCCTTCTTCTGATCTCTGCTAATCAGTCAAGTCGTCAAACCCCTCCCGAATCCATCCTTCCTTCTGATATATTTGACACGACCACTCTTCCTCACCATGAAAAATGTGCAAAGAGGAAGGGATGCAGGCAACGACAGGGAGGACGGAAATTGAATCATGGTGTGTCATCAAGGAACTCGGGCTTTTTGTGCAAGAAAATGAATATCTATTCCCTCAAGATGTAATTATGAAGTGACCAGAAACCTGATAACTAGACGGACTAAGGAAAAAAGATAGTGTTCCTTCCTCTTAGTAAGGGGAAAATAAAGGGGCTAATTCAACTAATAATAAGGAAGTGACTCGTTAAGTGATGGAAGGAAACAGACTTGTTTTTTCAGCTCAGTAGACAGAGAAATCTGGCCCCCGTGTAGACAACAGAATTGCCCATTGTAAGCCACTGCCATGCCCTCCAAACGAGCGCTGTGTACACTTCCAGCAGGGAGTTTAAGTGACCTTGTCGTCATTTTGCTCAGACCTCCCTCTCAGTCTAGGAGACAGAGGCTGGAGTTGGGAGCCAGGACGGCTACCTCCTGACTGTGATCCTGCCATAAACCAGTGATGTGATGATGGAAAGGCCATGCCATCGCTCTCTCTGCAGCCCTCATTATAAAACAGTACCCTCATGGTACTGTCACAAGGTTTGAACGTGAAGGAAATCTTCAAAAAGGGCTTTGTAATAGCTTCGGGTGCCCAAAATCCAATGGACCGCTATCAAATGTTGTTATAATGAGAGAATTCGAGGGTTCAAAGAAACTCAAAAAAATAAGTGAGGTTTGGGGTATTTTTTTAGCTAAATTGCTATCTCGAGTAAAAGAGCATATGCATGTCATGTTGCTGTAAAGGATGCAAATAAAACGATCATAAAATAAATATTGCTTATCCTCCCAGCTCTGCCCGTGAGATCAGGATGTATTTTAAATTCACTGTCAAAGGGGTGATGTTCAATGTGCTTCTGGCAAGACTTCGAGAGCACCTAAGGCATTTCATTTAAATTTCAGATCAGGGAAGGTTAAAATACCCAAACATGTAGCGTATTAGCATCTTAATTCATCCTTAGTACATTACCCAGAGTTATTCGGTTTGGGAGTCCAAGAAGTGACCTTCGCGTAAGGGAGGCTGGAACCCTAGGCTTCCCCGCGGTGAGGCTCACCACTTCAACCCTATAGTTCCTGGGAACTCCCAGGGTGGCTTTGGTGACAGTGACTGGCACAAGGGAGGCACGAGATGGGAATGACACTGATTCACAGAACCAGGAGAGAGAACGATTGTCCTGCCCGGAGTGCAGACACTTGGGCCTGACTTTTGTGGACATGCCGTGGAATTCTGCTGGAGGCTGCTCTGGGGACAACAACTCATGCTATGGATGGGCACAAAGTGGGCTGGAGCCAAGTGAGGCACTGCAGCTTTACACTGAACTGGCTCATTTCCGGACCAGCACCGGCACTCAGAAACACAGGCCTGCGTCACATGCACACATCCACGGGTGAAGCACCTACTGTGTGCCCCCCATGCACAGAGATCCCCATAAACATGCTTGCTGTCTTCAGCCAACTCAGGCTAACCAAACACACAAGACTGGTGGGATGCATGAAGTGGACTGATGTAACACAGAGCAGGCAGGTGATCATTCAGGATGATTCCCTGGGCTTCTGAGAAGCCCCCATACCCAGTATGATACCTCCTGCATCTGCTGGCTGACGACTGAAACTCCACAACTAGAGAATCATTCCTCTGGTTTAGGATGTCTTCACCCCTGTAAGAAATGCAGACACCACAAGGAGGGAAAACACTTTACACCTGATCAGCCCTCGGCGCCTAAGTATGCATGCGTTTGCCAGCTTTTCCCCAGAGGCCAGGGGGAAAAGGACAACAGGACATCATGGTCCAAGGGGGGTCCAAACAGGACTTGTGATGTGATGAAAAGGTCAGGAACAGTGTAGAGTATAGCAATGAAGATACAGAGGTTACATCTCAAGGGACTTCCCTGGCAGTCCAATGGTTAAGAATCCGCCTTGCAATGCAGGGGACTTGGATTTGATCCTTGGTTCGCAAACTAGGATCCCACATGCCACAGAGCAAGTAAGCCCATGTGCCACAACTAGAGGGTCCACACACTGCCATGAAAGGTCCCACACGATGCAATGAAGATCCCGTGGGCTGCAACTAAGACCCGACACAGCCAGATAAATAAATATATATTTTTTAATTCCTAGAAGGGGGATTTGACGTTTGGCTAGCATAAAAAATGCTGGAGAGGGTGTGGAGAAAAGGGAACCCTCTTACACTGTTGGTGGGAATGCAAACTAGTATAGCCACTATGGAGAACAGTGTGGAGATTCCTTAAAAAACTGGAAATAGAACTGCCTTATGACCCAGCAATCCCACTGCTGAGCATACACACTGAGGAAACCAGAATTGAAAGAGACACATGTACCCCAATGTTCATCGCAGCACTGTTTATAATAGCCAGGACATGGAAGCAACCTAGATGCCCATCGGCAGACGAATGGATAAGAAAGCTGTGGTACATATACACAATGGAGTATTACTCAGCCATTAAAAAGAATACATTTGAATCAGTTCTAATGAAGTGGATGAAACTGGAGCCTATTATACAGAGTGAAGTAAGCCAGAAAGAAAAACACCAATACAGTATACTAACGCATATATATAGAATTTAGAAAGATGGTAAGGATAACCCGTATGCAAGACAGCAAAAGAGACACAGATGTATAGAACAGTCTTTTGGACTCTGTGGGAGAGGAAGAGGGCGGGATGTTTTGGGGGAATGGCACTGAAACATATATCTTATCACATGTGAAACGGATTGCCAGTCCAGGTTCAATGCATGACACAGGATGTTTGGGGCTGGTGCACTGGGATGACCCAAAGGGAAGGGATAGGGAGGGAGGTGGGAGGGGGATTCAGGATGGGGAACACATGTACACCTGTGGCTGATTCATGTCAATGTATGGCAAAACCACTACAGTATTGTACAGTAATTTGCTGCTGCTGCTGCTGCTAAGTCACTTCAGTCGTGTCCGACTCTTTGTGACCCCATAGACAGCAGCCCACCAGGCTCCCCCGTCCCTGGGATTCTCCAGGCAAGAACACTGCAGTGGGTTGCCATTTCCTTCTCCAATGCATGAAAGTGAAAAGTGAAAGGGAAGTCGCTCAGTTGTGTCTGACTCTTCGCGACCCCATGGGCCGCAGCCTACCAGGCTCCTCTGTCCATGGGATTTTCCAGGCAAGAGTACTGGAGTGGGGTGCCATCACCTTCTCCGACAGTAATTTGCCTCCCCAAAATTAATTAATTAAAAAAATTCCTAGAAGGGGGATTTGATGTTTGGCTAGCATTTAAAAAAAAAAAAGATACTTAAAAAAAAATGGACCCTACCTATTCTGCAGTGTGACTTGGACATTTAAGAAAAAGGCATTAAAGGGACTTCTCTAGTGGTCCAGTGGCTAAGACTCTGCACTCCCAATGTAGGGAGCCCAGGTCCAATCCCTGGTCAGGGGACTAGATCCTGCATGCCACAGTGAAGAGTCTGCATGCCGAAACTAAAGATGCAGCAAAATAAATGAAATTTTTTTTTAAATAAAAAGGCATTAGGATACAAGCCACATGGATGAAGCAGGTATCCGACTCGCTGCATTTCTGGGGTCAAGGGTCACTCCCAAATATGGAGAAGAGGGAGGTAAGGCGCTGCACTCCTCCTTAGGCAGACCTGCCTTGTTCCCAAACACCATGAAGCGTAAAGATAACCAAATACACTCGCAGATGCAGACAGCCACTGGCTGACGTTCTCTAACGAGGTCCCGCAGGCATACCCAGCCTCTCGCTTTCCTACAAGCAGGACTGAATACCCTCAGAACCTCCTCCACATAAGCCACTAACACACATGCGCTGGCCACCTTTCGTGGGACACCATGACATACTCTCCATGCCATCAGATGAAACCAGAATGGCCAAGATGACGCCTCCCCCTCCCCAAGAGGCGGGTGATGGAAGCCTCACAAGGGAGGCAATCCTTGTTGGCTGCCTTCCCTCGGTTTCTCTTCTCCAGCTGGGGAGGGAAGGACTGCTTTCACTGATCATTCAGCATCTCCTACCAGGAGCCCACCTCCTCCTCCCTTATCCTGAACTGGAACCACAACCCACTCGTCACCGACAGAGAGTGGAAGTCATTGGAACAGAAAGTCTGGAGTTGCCAGCCCTCACCTCTCCCCAAGCGTCTGAACTTTTCTCTCTTCTACTGACACTCGGTGTTTTGACTCATAGACAGTACCTTCCCAACGGTGAGTCCACCATTCCTCCAATCACAAGTCTGGGAGGGTTCTCGCAACCCCAGAGAGCACATTTCTCTTGATGTCACACCATTAAAATTCAGCCCTCTTTCCCACTCTGCCATCCAGCAACACTAGGGTCGGGCCATTTGCTTTTCAAGCAAAGGAACCTTCCTCTCACGTACCAAAAGTCAGGTCAGCTTCCCTGGGGATAGTCATAGAGAATTTCGATTCTTGGTGTGTCAATATAGAAACTCAGTAAGAGCTTCATGGTATGTGTTACGTCTCTTTGTTACTAGCAGATAGTAAAATCTCAATCATCTGACATTTACAAGAATCGTACTCCTCAAATGTATGTCACCAAATGTATTTATTTATTTTGCATGAAAGTAATGGCAGTCAACTGCTATGATACTATTTACTACTTATTGCAAATGTATATCATTCCCACGAAATGAAGCTTTTTAATCAACTTCTTCTAAAAGACTTACCTATTAAAAAAAAAACAGTCAATGAAAAATGCAGTTAAAAACATATCTGATAATTTCCCATATATTTGTTTTTAATCTATAAATCGAAGGATTTTGTAGGGCTCTGGTCAAAGCCAATTGTGCTGCTTATGGAGGAAAAGATGCCCCAATATGACATTATCATTTCCAAAATTAATGTATTCTCGATTACGTGGTGACAGCATGGAACTAATAGCAGTAATACCTTTGACCTCAGCAGACCTACCTTCTGCTGAGCTCAAAGCATTTCACATATATATCCTTTCATCCTTACAATGTCCCTTGGAGAAAGACAGGGATGGAAGATATTCCTAGGTTCACTTTTTTAAAGATGGAGGAACTTAGGATAAGAGTTTGAATGTCTAAACAGTGTCATGAAGAAGACACCATGTGGAAGAACCTATGTCCAAAGTACTTTCTTCATGTCCATCCAGGGAAGGGGGCCTACCTAAGAACCAAGAAGTGGCCACATTTCCTACACCCCCGCATCTACGAGCCCAGGGTGAAGCAGTTGTGAACATAAGCAGCAGCGAAGCAAAGCAGGGCAAGTGAAACAAAGGGAAGCTATTTTCTCCTTCAGACAGTAGTTAAAGGACCCCTTCTGGGCAGAGAATATTGACCTCCTACGATTGGGGCACTTGAGAAGGAGCCAAGATCGCTTCCTGCAAGAGATCTCCTTTGAGCTGGGTCTTAAACGAGCAGATGGAGGAAGGACCAGGAAGTAGAAGACCCACAAATAATGCAAAAGTGACCTCTGACAGTATTTGGAGGAGGTGACATTTGCCTTCACCATACCATCTTTAACCAGATGGAATTCCACATTCAAAGTTTTATTTGCTTTGCTCCACTGCTAAGCCACCTCACCCTAATGAAGTTTATTTGATCTCTTCCTGAAACCGGGCCTGGTTGGGAGTGAATAAGTGAAGGGTGGGTGCAGGGGAGAATGAATGGGCACCCAGACTCACTAGCCCTTTCTTTACAGTTTGCATCAGGGCCTCCCTTGACCAGGTGGACCGCAGAGGAGACAGTCTTTTCTGCCCGAGGATGTGGACAGTCCTGGAATATGGGGCTAACCAGCCCCCGGCGCGTGGTGCTGGAGGCACAGGGTCAACAGGAAGAAGAGGCGCCAAGCAAAGGGGGAAGGATGCTCCGCAGACACGCTCCTGCTCTTCAGAGCAGCAACATCAGCAACTGTGTGTAATTAAGGGAACGAAATCAAGCTCCAAAATTATAACAATTGCTTTAAATTTAATGAGTCTAATTAACAGCTCTTGTTATTTATAAAGCAAATACTAAAATATCAGCAATCCTTCCTTAAATCAGAGAAAAGCAAGGTTGTTAAAGTTTACTTGCAAAATCCTTCCCTAGTCTGCAGTCAGAGCTGGTGGCTGCTGCTGCTAAGTCACTTCAGTCGTGTCCGACTCTGTGCAACCCTATAGACGGCAGCCCACCAGGCTTTGCCGTCGCTGGGATTCTCCAGGCGAGAACACTGGAGTGGGTTGCCATTTCCTTTTCCAATGCATGAAAGTGAAAAGTGAAAGTGAAGTCACTCAGTCGTGTCTGACTCTTCGAAGCCCCATGGACTGCAGCCCAGCAGGCTGCTCCATCCATGGGATTTTCCAGGCAAGAGTACTGGAGTGGGTTGCCATTGCCTTCTCCGAGAGCTGGTGGACTGAAGGGCAAAAAGGTGGTCAGGGAGTGGGTAGGTGATAAAGGCAAGTCAGGCAGAAAAGATGTGGCTGGAGACAGAGATGGGTAAGGAAGCAAAGACCTTCCCAAAACGTATAAAGGAAGGCCCTGAGTTGTTGTAGCTGCTGTGGTGTTGGTGGTGTTGATGGTGACTCTGACAGTCATGACTGTAATGGTGATGATTGTGATGATGGTGACTGGGATGGTGGCTATGGTGATGGTGGTGATAGTAGTGATGGTATGGATGGTGACTGATGGTGATGATGGTGACAGTGGTGATAGTGGTGATGGTGATTATCATGATGGTGGTGATGGTATGGATGGTGATTGATGGTGATGATGGTGATGGTGGTGATAGTGGTGATGGTGATGATGATGATGGTGGTGATGGTATGGATGGTGATGATGGTGATGGCGGTGATAGTGGTGATGGAGATGATGATGATGGTGATGATGGTGGTGATGGTGATGATCGTGATGGTGGTGATGGTACGGATGGTGATTGATGGTGATGGTGGTGATAGTGGTGATATAGATGATGATGATGGTGGTGATGGTATGGATGGTGATTGATGGTGATGGTGGTGATGGTATGGATGGTGATTGATGGTGGTGATGGTGATGGTGGTGATAGTGGTGATGGTGATGATCGTGATGGAGGTGATGCTATGGATGGTGATTGATCGTGATGATGGTGATGGTGCTGGTGATGGTAATGATGATGGTGACTATGATGGTGACGGTGGTGACAGAGACTATGATGGTGATGACTGTGAGGATGGTGGGGACTGACCGATGGTGATCACTGTGATGCTGATGAATGTGGTGGTAGTGATGGTGGTGATTCTGATGGTGATGATCATGATGGTGGTGATGGTGACTGATGGGGATGGTGATGGCAATGACAGTGGTGACTGCAAGGTGATGGTGGAGATAGTGGTGACTATAATGGCAGTAACTGTGATGGTAATGATAGTGGTGACTGATGGTGATGACTGTGATGGTGGCAGAAGGCAGGGGTAGTGATTGAAGACCTGCTAGGGAATGAGGACTGGCCAACAGTGCATACTATGAACCCTTAACCCTGAAGAACACTCCTATGACCCTGCTCACTAATACTGGGCTTTTCACTTTGAGTCACTGAATCCCAGTTCCCATGCCTGTTCACCCTACCTTCTCCCTACAATTCTATGCCTGGCTCACCATGAGCTCTGTAACTATAAGCATCAACCCCATGATTATTTCCACCATGGACATTTTGAAAAGGTGAGCCCAACCTTACTTGTGTGTCTCTGACCACAAAGGCTGTCTCAATATTAATTCAGTCTTGGAACTCTGAGAAAATTTACAGATCTCTGCCTTAGGTCTGCCAGCCTGTTCTATGAGAAGGGGAAGAGAATTGGGGCTAGTCTGTGCCATAATCTCTTCTGCACCACAGCTTTTGTGAAACTAGAAAATTGAAGGGAATCAGAAACTAACGGACACCCACAGAAAAATTTAGCCAGTAAATATTTCAACAAAAACTAGCCTTTTTATTAGAACTGATTCAAATGTATTCTTTTTAATGGCTGAGTAATACTCCATTGTGTATATGTACCACAGTGGAACCGATTATACAGAGTGAAGTAAGCCAGAAAGAAAAACACCAATACAGTATACTAACACATATATATGGAATTTAGAAAGATGGTAATGAGGACCCTGTATGCAAGACAGCAAAAGAGACACAGATGTGTAGAGCGGACTTTTGGACTCTGAGGGAGAAGGAGAGGGAGAGGGAGAGGGTGGGATGATTTGGGAGAATAGCATTGAAATATGTATACTATCATGTAAGAAATGAAAAAAAAAATAAAACAGATTTGAAGAATCTTAAAAAATAAAAAAATAAAAAATAAAAAAAAACTAGCCTTTTGGGATGACCCGTACCATCATCTCAGACCCATTAGGCCCAGATTAAATTTTGCTAATACCAATTCCCCTTTATTACTCTACGCAGCCACTGTAGGAAGGACTTCACATGCATTATTTCATTTCATAGTCTTTAGAACCCCAAGAGAATTCTCCATCCACCCACGAAGAAACAAGAGGCTCAATACCCATAGCCAGCAAGCGACAATGCCTGGGTCTGAAGCCAGGCAGTCTGGCACCAGAGACTGATTTCTTCGACTCAGCTTGCGTGGCTCCCCAGGGAACTTACTCACTGACAGACTTTGACAAATGGTGCCCCCATCTTTTGTTAGTAAATGTCAGGCAGAAGGGTGTTCATTTTCAGATCGTGACAATTTCAGTTCATTCTTCCAAGATCTGCTAAGCCCCCCTTGGTGGATATGCATGAATCATAAGAATTCTTCTAAAGCCTATAAAATAGAACTGGGATAAGCAATTCAAATGAGTCAGCACTAGCAATTAACTAATACTCCAGCTGATGAATTCTGTACAGCGAGCTCCTTGAGAATTACAGAATACCACAGTGAGTGTGTTTTATAATGGGGCCAGTAGGGCTAGGTCACTGCCGCAGGATGGGCCTGGACACTGACCGTTTCCCAACTACTTTCTGAATCCTGACTCCATTTCTAACTCGGTGGAAATGACGACTGCTCCAAATCTCTCTCGTAAACACGCTCCAGTGAGTGTTCCGAGAGATGGCAGATAAATGACAGCTTTGCATAGCCAAGGGTTAAACGCTTTTCTCGAGGGGTCCTCAGTCTTGGTGCCATGAGAGTGAGTGTCAGGTTCTAATGGAATTGTTCCGTGATAAACCACTGGGCTGGGTGACAAGCAGCTTTCAAAGAGGCTCTCCGTATAGTAATCCACACCCCAAGTTAATTTGAGTTTCTTAACAGGACCTCTTTGCTTTATAATATAAAAGTGCCTTGGGATGAAGCAATTACACTGATTTACCATCTTCTCCTTGGTAGACTATAAAGACACGGCAGAGCCTCGCAAAAGCCGTAACTTAACCAAATGAGGCCCACCTGCAAAGCCCCTACTATGCCATTTCAAGGAGTCCACTGCAGCCCGAGGCACAGAGCTGGCATCCATCACAGGTGTCCATGGTGAGCAGAGTGCCTACTCCCAGGGCTTCTCACGTTAGAGCCCATAAATTACTCTTCCTTCACCAAATGCTCAGTGAAATTTCATTTTCACTTTACAGCATCAGTTGCTAAACTTCAGCTCCGAGGGATTTTAAAGCCATTCCCAGGAAGGGTTCTATCTTGCAGCCTCTTGTAACCAGGATGCTCTCCCAAACAACCCGTGTGACCACTCAAGCTCATGGGCCAGGGTGCCCACATGGCAGGGCAGAAGAGTGAGTGGGGTGCCTCATCTAACTTCCTGATGTTTTTCAGCATGTCAGGTGCCCGGACAAGGAAAGCTCTGGGACCTCAAACATCAACCATTAAGGAATGGATCACATTCTTCCTAAATACAGCTCTTCACCTCTGCTTCCGCCCAGAAACAGGACTGAGATAAGCACCGACCTGCTGACATGGACCCTGAAGGAGGAAATGGCAACCTGCTCCAGCATTCTTGCCTAGAAAATCCCATGGACAGAGGAGCCTGGCCAGCTAAAGTCAGGGGGTCACAAAGAGTCAGACTCGACTGAACACGCATGCATGCTGACACGAATATTTTGAAGATGAGGAACGGTCAACGTGGGCTACTGCAGTGTGGGGTTCAGAACTAACCCTGGGCTAGGATGACGACACAGAGCTCCCGCTGTGGACACGTGGTGTTAAAGGGAAATTGGGGCTGACGTATGTGCACGGCCATATGTAAAACAAACAGCTCATGAGAAGCTGCTGTATAACAGGGAGCTCAGCTCAGCGCTCTGTGATGACCTAGAGGGGCGGGATAGGGGGTAGGGTGGAGACAAGAAGAAGGGGATGTGTGTATACTTACAGCCTTGGAGTACGGAATGAAGCAGGGCAAGGGTAATAGAGTTTTGCCAAGAGAACGCACTGGTCATAGCAAACATCCTCTTCCAAAAACACAAGAGAACACTCTACACATGGACAACACCATATGGTCAACACCAAAATCAGACTGATTATATACTTTTGCAGCCAAAGATGGAGAAGCTCTACACAGTCAGCAAAAACAAGACTGTGGCTCAGATCATGAACACCTTATTGCCAAATTCAGATTTAAATTGAAGAAAGTAGGGAAAACCACTAGACCATTCAGACAGGACCTAAATCAAATCCCTTATGATTATACAGTGGAAGTGAAAATAAATTTAAGGGACTAGATCTGATAGCGTGCCTGATGAACTATGGATGGAGGTTTGTGACACTGTACAGGAGACAGGAATCAAGACCATCCCCATGGAAAAGAAATGCAAAAAAACAAAATGGCTGTCTGAGGAGGCCTTACTAATAGCTGTGAAAAGAAGAGAAGTGAAAAACAAAGGAGAAAAGGAAAGATATAAGCATCTATATAAGCATATAATGCAGAGTTCCAAAGAATAGCAAGGAGAGATAAGAAAGCCTTCCTCAGTGATCAATGCAAAGAAATAGAGGAAAAGAACAGAATGGGAAAGACTAGAGAACTCTTCAAGAAAATTAGAGACACCAAGGGAACATTTCATGCAAAGATGGGCTCAATAAAGGACAGAAATGGTATGGACCTAACAGAAGCAGAAGATATTAAGAAGAGGTGGCAAGAATACACAGAAGAACTGTACAAAAAAGATCTTCATGACCTGGATGATCACGATGGTGTGATCACT
>SJYX01001952.1:66396-157754 GCA_006410675.1 Oreotragus oreotragus
ACACACACACACACACACACACACACACAGAATCTTATCAAGTCTCTGGATCTCACTGCCACATATAAGAAATACACTGCAAGGGACAGGGACCTGTCTCTTATACACATCTCCTAAAGGAAATCAGTCCTGAATATTCATTGGAAGGACTGATGATGAAGCTGAAACTCCAATAGTTTGGCCACCTCATGCGAAGAGCTGACTCATTGGAAAAGACTCTGATGCTGGGAGGGATTGGGGGCAGGAGGAGAAGGGGCGACATAGGATGAGATGGCTGTATGGCATCACTGACTCGATGGACGTGAGTCTGAGTCAACTCCGGGAGTTGTGATGGATAGGGAGGCCTGGCGTGCTGCGATTCATGGGGTCGCAAAGAGTCGGACACGATTGAGCGACTGAACTGAACTGATATAGTAATTAAGGTGGTGTGACTTTTTTGTAGAGATAGGCATAATCTCCAACATATTAAAGTAGTCCCTAAAGAAGAACTCTAGATGTTTATATTTTATAACCCCATGCTGAAACTTTTATTATTTTGGAAGCTTTTTAATCATTTTATATTTCTTTCTAAACAATCTGATTTTAGATATAAAAAGAGAACTGTAATTTCTTCTCTAACCTCAATTCTGTCATCTATTCACTCCAGACCTATTTGCTAAGTTATTTTCTTATCTGTATTTGCCTCTTAGTTGTAGCATGTTTATAAATAATTTTTTCAGTATATTTTATGATATTTTGCTTACCTGAAATAATCATCGTGTTGTTTTTCTGTTAGAGATGGTTGAGTATATATCATAAAACATTGCTCCAGTTTCTTGTCTTTTGACTTATGTCGTTACTCAAGACCACCTAACATCTTGCCTAATCTTACTTTCTAAATATTTCCTTTGTGTAAATGTGTGTGTGTGTTGTGTGTGCATGTGTGCATGTGTGCACATGCCCATATGCACATGACTGGATAGCAATAATATTTTTTCAATAACAATTAAGATATAATCTACATACCTAAAATATCACCCTTTTAAATACAATTCAGTGATTTTCAGGATATCCACAAGGCTGTGAACAGATCATCATTATCTAATTTTACAACATTTTTCTCCTAAGAGAAATCTTGGAGACATTATCAGTCACTGCTTCTCCTTTCCCCTAGCGTTTGACACCCTTTTTCCTATCTTTATGGATTTGTCCACTCTGAAATGTTGTGTAAGTGACATCTTGGAATATGTGGTCTTTTGTGATGGCTTCCTTTATTTATCATGATATTTTCAAGGTTCATCCATATCATATCATCCAAAGTGATAGCAGGTATCAGTATTTCATTTCTCTTTATGGCCAAACAATATTCAAATGTATGGACATATCATATTTGTTTTCCATTCATCACCTGATGTACATTGAGGTTGTTTTTACTTGGGGCTATTATGAATAATACTGGATTTTTAAATCTTTTATGCAGGTTATTTCCTTTTAATATTTAGGTTTGAATCTTCAACAGATTTTTATCATATATTTAACATAGAAGTGTTTCTTTTCAATTTGTTTTGATGTCAGCTTTAACAGTATTTTCCATGCACATATTGAAAATTTCTGTGTCTAATTTTCCTATTGAATGATTTTCATCTCTGTTCTGTTCTCGGAGGCTTTTTCAGATTTGACCTAGATAGCACCGATGCAGAATTATGTTTTAATTCCCCTATTTTCTGATCTATTATTTTTAATTTTGCCATTATATAATTGCATTTTGTTTCTGTTTTGTTTCTTACAGTTTTAACTTACCTAACTCTCTTTTATTGTAGTTTTCAGTGTTATTATCTTGTCTTTTATCTTAATTATGTGGGATATTTTTAGATTTTCTTTTTTCTTTCATGCATACTGCATAGATATTTTACATGACCTAACACCATACTCATATCAATACATACAATTATATGTACTTACTCTATTGTTGACAAACTGATATTTTTCTCTTTTCTCTCCTTACTATGCAAGTCAGATTCACAAAACAAAAGATGTCACCTTTTCTTTTCTATTTTCATAATTTGTTCCATTTATACAGTCAAAATTTGAGGCCAGATGTATGAGCAACCTCATGCTTACCTTCAGGTCTACCATATTTGTACATCCCACTTACCCATACCGCCTTTAGATCTAGTTGGGAAATTAATTGCCAGTGTCTAGATTTCCTGGAATTATCAAAGATAGTTTGCTAATTGTTAGCCAGAATATTTAGTACAGCTGTTACAACCTTCCGGGCTCAGCCTACAAAATCAGAAGATTGATTTTTGTAGTGCTTTGTTTTCTTCAAGCTTTGAAATGTATCTTTGGTATTTTTCCTATGCACAGAGTTTTCAAATAGTTGTCTCTAGTTAGTACTGTATTTGTTGTTGTTCAGTCACTAAGTCGTGTCCGACTCTTTGTGACTCCATGGACTGCAGCACATCAGGCTTCCCTGTCCTTCACTATCTCTCCGAGTTTGCTCAAACTCATGTCCGTTGAGTCAGTGATGCCATCCAACCATCTCATCCTTTGTTGCCCCAGTACTACATTTAAACATACAGAATGCAGGTTTTCCTTTTTAATTATGAAAGATTCAAATATGCTGAAAAGTATAGTATATATTTTCAGATGTATAGTATATATATTTTGTATGACATATATTTTTAAAAGACCTCCAGCATGATCCAGTGGCAGACTTTATTTTCTTGGGCTTCAAAATCACTGCATATGGTGACTGCAGCCATGAAATTAAAAGACCCTTGCTCCTTGGAAGAAAAACTATG
The DNA here is from genome assembly GCA_006410675.1 of Oreotragus oreotragus. Classification (NCBI taxonomy): domain Eukaryota; kingdom Metazoa; phylum Chordata; class Mammalia; order Artiodactyla; family Bovidae; genus Oreotragus; species Oreotragus oreotragus. The sequence goes on from SJYX01001952.1 coordinate 69,180, forward strand.
ACCAACCTAGACAGCATATTAAAAAGCAGAGACATTACTTTGCTGACAAAGGTCCGTCTATTCAAAGCTATGGTTTTTCCGGTAATCATGTATGGGTGTGAATGTTGAACCATAAAGCTGAGCACTGAAGAAATGTTGCTTTTAAACTGTGATGTTGGAGAATACTCTCGAGAGTCCCTTGCACTACAAGGAGATCAAACCAAGCAATCACAAAGGAAATCAATCCTCAGTATTCATTGGAAGGACTGATACTGAAGCTGAAACTCATACTTTGGCCACCTGATGGGAAGAAATGACTCATTAGANATGTTGCTTTTAAACTGTGATGTTGGAGAATACTCTCGAGAGTCCCTTGCACTACAAGGAGATCAAACCAAGCAATCACAAAGGAAATCAATCCTCAGTATTCATTGGAAGGACTGATACTGAAGCTGAAACTCATACTTCGGCCACCTGATGGGAAGAAATGACTCATTAGAAAAGACTCTGATGATGGGAAAGATTGAAGGCAGGAGGAGAAGGGGACAACAGAGGATGAGATGGTTGGATGGCATAACTGACTCAACGGACATGAGTTTGAGCAAGCTCCAGTATGTGGTAAAAGGACATGGAAGCCTGATGTGCTGCAATCTGTGGGAGTCGCAAAGAGTCAGACACGGCTGAGCGACTGAACAATAAGATGATTTTCAAATTGTGGACTGAATTTAACAAAGCTTAACACTTTGCCCTGTTTCCTGCAACAGCTCAGCGCCGCCTCTGCTCACCTTAGTACAGGATGGGTATGCCGTACAGGGCTTCCTCCTACAATCTCAGTAGCAGGATTTTCTTAAGGCTTTCTTTTTTCCCTTTGTTGTGAATTTGTTGGTATTTCTAGATTACTGCTACTTTAGCACACAAGTGGAGAGAGATATAGAGGAAAGAAAAACCAATGAAACGAACAAAACCCCCACAAACCCAGGGGACTCACATCTGGGCCATCTTTTGAGCTAGGAGGCCACTGCCTTTTACCTACCCCAGGATATTGTTCTAAAATTTCTTCTGTCTTTCCTTTATCATCAGCTTTTTCTATTCCACTAAATTTTATTTATGCCAATTATTATGAAAAGCTGCTCTTTCTCCCAGTTTAAAAAGAAGCTCTCTCACCTCACTGTTCACACTTACTCCTTCAATTCTGTCATTTCTTTGTATTCGTCAATAATTCAATGTTATTTGAATTGATTTATAGTCAAACATGATTTTCTTTTTTATACCATAATAAATTGCTTCATTAAAGCGATACAAAAACTTATTTTCTAATTATGCACATGTGCATAAACTTGAGGATTTTAATGTTTTATGTTCTGTACCCTACTTAGCTAAGAATTTCAGAGTAAATTATAGCATTAAGGTATATGTTTTGTGCCAGGTAATTTCTCATTTGCAACCTCTTTAAAATATACCAGCATGATAGTATTTGAAATTAGGGAGTGAAATATAATTTCTGGTTAAGTGGAAAATTGTGCTGTTGGTTTCTGGAATACTTTAAGCAACCTTAAAAGGAACCATTTTGTGTAGAATTCTGAACTTTCTTCAATTTATAAAAATTCACATTCCCTGAGTAGTACTTGATTAGTCACGAGTTCGGTAATGTTCCTACTAATTTTGCCCCAGGATTCAGACTGACTTTCTAGCTCAGATGATGTTAGGATTGATATTACCATGCTTAATATACATTGTGCTGATCTTGTTCTTCCAACTATAATAAATAGCAATAGAGAAACCAAACTTGAATGTCTGGGCAAGGGTTTGGTGACTGTGGCTGAGGACTGGAGTTCCTAAAGCCAAAGAATGTTCATAGGACTGGGGCACTGGAGCCTCTACCCAGAGCTGCTCAAGCGTCCCAATCACCCAGTCCCTCCCTCCTAAAAGCCATCTGGTCCTGACTTTTAATGCTAAGTTTCAAGCTAGAAAAACAGGAAGATAATTATTCAGAAAAGCATTTGAAAATAGTTTTGAAATGTTTATTTTTCCTCAGTGGCGGGGAAGCTTGTTGAGTCGCTCAGTCTTGATTAACTGTTTGCAACCCCATGAACTGCAGCCCACCAGGCTTCCCTGTCCTTCGGTGTCGCCCAGAGTTGCTCAGACTCCTGTCCGTTGGGTTTAGTATTTTCTCTTTATTCTGAATTGATGGTATCTTTCCTCAGTATTGTAGCTGTCTGTACTTCTAAAAGCTCCTCAGCGGCAGTTGACCAAGGTGATCACGGTTCTCTTTTCTAAGCACTTCGTTTTCTTGGCTCACTGGACACTGAATTCTGGTTGTGCTTCTGTCTCGTGGCTTACCCTGTCAGTCTCCTTTGTCGGTTTCTTCCGAGGATCTGATTATTTAACATTGTTTTACGTCAGGGCTCATCCCTGGCACCTCTGCTCTATTTATGACTGGTGATTTCTTGGCTTCGCAGCTTTAGAGGCCGTTACAATGCATGCTTCTGTCTCGTGGCTTACCCTGTCAGTCTCCTTTGTCGGTTTCTTCCGAGGATCTGATTATTTAACATTGTTTTACGTCAGGGCTCATCCCTGGCACCTCTGCTCTATTTATGACTGGTGATTTCTTGGCTTCGCAGCTTTAGAGGCCGTTACAATGCGGATGATTTCCAAATTATTTTCCACTAGGCTCCTGAGCTCAGCCTATCATGTAGATACTCAATAAGTAACTCAAACTTAACGTCTTCAAAACTAAGCTTCTAATTATTCCACACTGGCAACAGATAAAACCTGTTCTCACCCATCTCAGTTAATGTTGACATTTTACCTGGTCTTGGGCCCAAAAATAAAACCTTTTACTTTTCTCTCTTTAAAATTCTGCATCTGTTTATTTAGCTAATTCTGTTAGTTACACCTTCCAAATTCACTCACTGTATCTGACCCCTTCCCGTTACCTTCCTTGCTATTCCTATCCCTACCGTCACTTTTTGTAGCATTCTTGCCACAGTCTCTTTATAGGAGTCACACTTAAGACGTGTTCTCTTGTTGAGGTTTCTGTGCTTGTTTCCTCTGCCTGGATTACACTTTCTCTTGTAACTGCCATGGCTTTTTCTCTTAACTACTTTTAATCTTTAAATAACAATTAAGTTAAGTCGTGTCCACTCTTTGCAACACCAGGCTTTCCTGTTCTTCACTATCTCCTGGAGTTTGCTCAGACTCATGTCCGTTGAGTCAAGATNCTAGAAAAACAGGAAGATAATTATTCAGAAAAGCATTTGAAAATAGTTTTGAAATGTTTATTTTTCCTCAGTGGCGGGGAAGCTTGTTGAGTCGCTCAGTCTTGATTAACTGTTTGCAACCCCATGAACTGCAGCCCACCAGGCTTCCTTGTCCTTCGGTGTCGCCCAGAGTTGCTCAGACTCCTGTCCGTTGGGTTTAGTATTTTCTCTTTATTCTGAATTGATGGTATCTTTCCTCAGTATTGTAGCTGTCTGTACTTCTAAAAGCTCCTCAGCGGCAGTTGACCAAGGTGATCACGGTTCTCTTTTCTAAGCACTTCGTTTACTTGGCTCACTGGACACTGAATTCTGGTTGTGCTTCTGTCTCGTGGCTTACCCTGTCAGTCTCCTTTGTGGGTTTCTTCTGAGGATCTGATTATTTAACATTGTTTTACGTCAGGGCTCATCCCTGGCACCTCTGCTGTATTTATGACTGGTGATTTCTTGGCTTCGCAGCTTTAGAGGCCGTTACAATGTACACTGGACACTGAATTCTGGTTGTGCTTCTGTCTCGTGGCTTACCCTGTCAGTCTCCTTTGTGGGTTTCTTCTGAGGATCTGATTATTTAACATTGTTTTACGTCAGGGCTCATCCCTGGCACCTCTGCTGTATTTATGACTGGTGATTTCTTGGCTTCGCAGCTTTAGAGGCCGTTACAATGTGGATGATTTCCAAATTATTTTCCACTAGGCTCCTGAGCTCAGCCTATCATGTAGATACTCAATAAGTAACTCAAACTTAACGTCTTCAAAACTAAGCTTCTAATTATTCCACATTGGCAACAGATAAAACCTGTTCTCACCCATCTGAGTTAATGTTGACATTTTACCTGGTCTTGGGCCAAAAAATAAAATCTTTTACTTTTCTCTCTTTAAAATGCTGCATCTGTTTATTTAGCTAATTCTGTTAGTTACACCTTCCAAATTCACTCACTGTGTCTGACCCCTTCCCGTTACCTTCCTTGCTATTCCTATCCCTACCGTCACTTTTTGTAGCATTCTTGCCACAGTCTCTTTATAGGAATCACACTTAAGACTTGTTCTCTTGTTGAGGTTTCTGTGCTTGTTTCCTCTGCCTGGATTACACTTTCTCTTGTAACTGCCATGGCTTTTTCTCTTAACTACTTTTGATCTTTANTCTGACCCCTTCCCGTTACCTTCCTTGCTATTCCTATCCCTACCGTCACTTTTTGTAGCATTCTTGCCACAGTCTCTTTATAGGAGTCACACTTAAGACGTGTTCTCTTGTTGAGGTTTCTGTGCTTGTTTCCTCTGCCTGGATTACACTTTCTCTTGTAACTGCCATGGCTTTTTCTCTTAACTACTTTTGATCTTTAAATAACAATTAAGTTAAGTCGTGTCCACTCTTTGCAACACCAGGCTTTCCTGTTCTTCACTATCTCCTGGAGTTTGCTCAGACTCATGTCCGTTGAGTCAAGATGGTATTTAACCATTTCATCTTCTGTCACCCCTTCTCCTTCTACCTTCAGTCTTTCCCAGCATCAGGATCTTTTCCAGTGAGTCAGCTCTTTGCATCACGTGGTCCAAATATTAGAGCTTCAGCTTCATTATCTTTAAATTTTCCTTTTCAAAATTGCAAGCATACTCCTACCTGGACAGAAATTTCTCTCCTCTTCACTGGATTATGACTATTACACTTATTTTCATTATTATACTATATGCTTCAATTACTTATTAATTTTCAATGTCCATTTGATATACTGTGAGTTGCATGGGACAGAAATCTCTATCTTTCATTATTTTATATTTCCAGTGTCTGGAACAACACTGGGCTGTTGAATTTTCCCTGCATTTTCTGGCAATCATACGAAAAGCAGAAATGTGACCTATTATGTAATCCTCATTATAATGGATAATGGTGCCTGTAAAAAAATCTTGGAAAAACAAAGTATTGCCTTTCATTAAATTACGAAAGATGTGTATAAGAGACAGGTGCCAGGTAAATGTCTGAAACAACACTGGGCCGTTGAATTTTCCCTGCATTTTCTGGCAATCATATGAAAAGCAGAAATATGACCTATTATGTAATCCTCATTATAATGGATAATGGTGCCTGTAAAAAAATCTTGGAAAAACAAAGTCTTGCCTTTCATTAAATTACAAAAGAAATATATGGAGTAGATCTTACAAGGTATAAAGGAAGCAACATGAAGAATGATGCTTTGACAATAAATCCAGTGATATTGTTCCTATCTTTACTTTTAACTTTAATAGTTCTTAACGGCTGAGGGCATAATATGAAAGTTATGTTTCCAAATAATAGAATTCTTTTCTATTTAAATAATATTTAAAAGATTTCACAAAGTAAAAATTACCATAATAATAGGGACAGGGAAATGCTTCATGGCATGTGGTGAAATATTCACTATCAGTTTGGTTGCTCAGTTCTGTCCAACTCTGCGACACCATGAACCGCAGCATGCCAGGCCTCCCTGTCCATCACCAACTCCCAGAGTTCACCCAACTCATGTCCATCGAGTTGGTGATGCCATCCAGCCATCTCATCCTCTATTGTCCCCTTCTCGTCCTGCCCTCAATCTTTCCCAGCATCAGGGTCTTTTCAAATGAGTCAGCTCTTCGCATCAGGTGGCCAAAATATGGGAGTTTTAGCTTTAACATCAGTCCTTCCAGTGAATACTCAGGACTGATCTCCTTCAGGATGGACTGGTCCTTGNTTGTCCCCTTCTCGTCCTGCCCTCAATCTTTCCCAGCATCAGGGTCTTTTCAAATGAGTCAGCTCTTCGCATCAGGTGGCCAAAATATGGGAGTTTTAGCTTTAACATCAGTCCTTCCAGTGAACACTCAGGACTGATCTCCTTCAGGATGGACTGGTCCTTGCAGTCCAAGGGACTCTCAAGAGGCTTCTCTAAAACCACAGTTCAAAAGCATCAATTCTTCAGCGCTCAGCTTTCTTTATAGTCTAACTCTCAAATCCATACATGACCACTGGAAAAACCATAGCCTTGACTAGACAGACCTTTGTTGGCAAAGTAATGTCTCTGCTTTTTAATATGCTGTCTAGGTTGGTCATAACTTTCCTTCCAAGGAGTAAGCGTCTTTTAATTTCATGGCTGCAGTCACCATCTGCAGTCATTTTGGAGCCCAGAAAAATAAAGTCAGCCACCGTTTCCACTGTTTTCCCATCTATTTGCCATGAAGTGATGGGACCAGATGCCATGATCTTAGTTTTCTGAATGTTGAGCTTTAAGCCAACTTTTTCACTCTCCTCTTTCACTTTCATCAAGAGGCTCTTTAGTTCTTCTTCACTTTCTGCCATAAGGGTGGTGTCATCTGCATAANTGGGCTGCTGTCTATGGGGTCGCACAGAGTCGGGCACGACTGAAGCGACTTAGCAGCAGCAGCAGCAGTTCCTCTACCAGGGATTGGCCCTGCACCCTCAGCAGTGGAAGGAGAGAGTTTTAACCAATGAATTGCTGGGAAATTCCCTACTTCTTCCTTTCTAATTTGGATTTTTTTTTTTTTTCTGGTGGGAAGGGGGTATTGTTCTTTTCCTTTGCCAGATTATCTAGCATAATGTTGAATAGACGTGATAAAAGCATAAATCCTCGTTCTTATTCCTGATTTTAGGGGCTGCAGAGAGACGTTCAGTCCTTTATCATTAAATATGATGTTCCTATAGGTTTTTCATAGATATCTTTTATGAGATTATAGTTATCTTATATTCCTGGTTTGCTGAGAGTATTTGTCAGGAATTGTTTTCTCTTATACATTCAATTTAGTTTTTAATGTTAAAGCAATCATTTGTGCATGTTAATCTTGTATCCTGACAATGAACTGATCTTGTCATGAAATGTTATCCTTTTCATTTATCATTGGATTTGATTTGGTAAAATTCTGTGTAGAATTTTTACATGTAAACTCATGAATAATATTGGTCTGTTATTTTCTTGTAATACCTCTGACAACTTTTGGTATCAAGATAATGCCAGCCTCATAAAATGAGGGGGAAGTATTTCCTTCAAGTCATAATTTGAACAGTGTGTGAAGTGAATATTTACTCCTAAATGTTTTATAGAATTTGTTAGTAAAAGCAAGGAGACCTGGAATTTTGTTGGGTGGATTTTTAACCCAAAAGCAATTAAAGAAAATATTTTAGAGCCCTTTCATTAATCATCACATTTGTCCAATTTAGCGGCACCAACGTATTCGTAATATTCCTTTATTCTTTTAATATTTGCAAAGTTTGTGGTGATGTTGCCTATCTTATTTCTGGTATTGGTAATTTGTGTCTTGTGCTTCATGAATTTTTCTTTTTTCTATTATTTTGATTTTCCTTGTGATTTTTATTATTTCCTTTCTTCTGCTTTGGGTTAATTTGCTGTTGCTTTACTTAAGGTCATTGACTTTTTAAACTTTTTTTTCCTAATACAGACTTCTAGTCCAATAAATTCACGTCTAAGGTACAGCTTTGGCAGGATCTCATATTTCGATGGGTTGTATTTTCATTTCCTTCTGTTCAGTTTCCTTTCTAATTTTGCTTAGATTTTTCCTTTGAACTAAGGATGATTAGAAAGATATTACTTAGTTCACAAATATTTCTGATATTCCAGAGACCTTTCAGTTAATGATTTCTAAGTTAGCTCTATTCAGAAAACTTACTTTATATAATCTGAATGGTTTTCAATTTTTTGAAATTTGTTTTATGCCCCAGAATGTTGTCTGTTGTGCTAAATGTTTCAAGTACACTTGCAAAGAATGTGTACTGTGCTGTCACTGGATATATTGTTCTGTAAATGTCAGGTCAAGTTGGTTCCCGTCTTACAGAACCTTATGATTTTCCATTGGCCTGTCCTGTCACTTACTGAGCGAGGGATACTGAGCTCTCCCAGTGTCGCGCTTTCCTCGGCCTTGGATAGTTTCCTCACATGCTTGCAGCGATTGCTGCTCTACAGAATACTTGAGAGCCTCCTCCTCCACATCTCTGTGTTCCTTTTCTTCCCAGTCCCTCTCCTCTTCACTTGTCCGTCCTAAGAACTCTTGCCACCTTCTCTCAGACACTTAGGTCTGTCTTTCCAACTCTGAAAACTGAACTTGACTTTGCTGAGCTTTCCCCTCTGTGTGTTTTGGGCAAGACACTCTTAAAACAGTGAACTGGGGGAACTGTAAGGCTCACCTTATTGGTTTCCCATCTCTAAGGGGTCTCTCTGTTTTGTTGTCAGATGTCTGTTGCTTCTTTTATCTTGTTTGGTGTTTTCCATCATTATGTTTTGTAGGGTAAGTTGCAGTTACTCTATCTTCAGTTTGAAATTCTCCCCTTATCTGCATTATTTTAGCAAAAACTGTTCATTGTTTGGTATGTGGCACTGTGTGACATAATAAAAATTCAAAACTAAATAAGTCAGTATTGGCAAGTAATTTATAGAACAAACAGGGAAATAGATACATATAAATTTCCAAAAATCAGATAATAAACAGTACTCAAACTCTAGTATTGTGAACTAAGTGATGTGACAACAGTAAGAGGTAATTATGTCTAAGTTCATCGGGGAAACAGTGATGGCATTTGAACTAATTTTGTTAGATGAGTGAATTTTGTCGTATGGAAAAGAAACACTTTGTTAGATGCTTTTTGTTGTGTGATTACGCACCCAACCAATTGGATTTTTTAGTGCCTGCCTGAAATTATGAGAAAACCACTGAATATTTCAGACTCTTATGGAACTTTTATCCATTGCTGATGGGAATGCAAACTAGAATAGAATGCAAATGGTATTGCCACTTTGGAAAACTGTTCAGTAGCTTCTATAAAGTTATCATATAATTCCAAAGTCCTACTGTTAGATATTTATTCAAGTGAAATGTAAATGTAGTTCACAGAAAAAAAAAATACCTTTGCTGTGTCTGCACAGTGAATATTATTTAACAATAAAAAAATGGATTACTGATACATATGCAACATCGATCATAATTCTCAAGTTCATTGCCCCAGAGGAAGAGAGATTCAAAAGGCTCTGCGTTACGTTTCAATTTGTGTAACATTCTGGAATAGGCAGACTGTAGGGGTAAAAATCAGACCTGTGATTTGTAGAAGTTGACAACGCAGGGGTACAGAATAATTTTGTGTGTGACAGAACTGTTGTATTTGTGTTTGTGGTTACACAATTGTGTGCCAGTGTGCTCAGCTGCATCCAACTCTTTGGGACTCATGGACTCTAGCCCACCAGGCTTCTTTTGCCCATGGACAATACTGGAGGTGGTTGCCATGTCCTACTCCAGGGGATTTTCCTGATCCAGAAAACAAACCAGCATGTCCTGCCTCGGCAGGTGCATTCTTTACCACAGCACCACCTGGGAAGGCCACACAGCTATGTAGAAAGAAACTTAATATAGCAGACTCATATCTTTAGCTAGAACTGATCACAAGGTGTACGGTAGCTTGAATGATAAATAGTTCCTTACACAAATATAAAACGTTCTGTAAATGGTAAAAGTAGCTCAGTTTGCCTGTTTTTGGAAAGCATATAGTTTATTAAGCATCTGTTTTTATTCTGGGAGTCTGGAATTATGTTGCATGCTAGGTAGAGGATACCTTAGTGACCGGCACCAAATAAAGACCTTGGGAGCTGAGGCTCTAATGAGCTTCCCTAAGCAAACGTTTCACTCATGTTCTCCATCCCATTTGACTCTGTAGGAAGAGTACTGTTGGAAACTCGTGCCTGGTTGCTTCCAGACTTTGCTCCTTGTGCTTTTTCCGTTTGCTGCTTTTGACTTGCATCCTTTCGCTGTAAGCAATTATAACCCTGAGGATGACTCGCTGCTGAGTCCTGTGAGTCCTGGTGAGTCATTGAATCTGGAGATATTCTGAGAGATTCCGACACCACAACTGTATGATTTATCGAAACTCATAAACTTGTATGTGAGTTTTGTCCTCAAAAAGCCCTTATATTATGTCTTAATTGTGTTTAAGAAGAAAAAATTTCAGAAGTTTTTAGGCTTCTTAAATTTGTAACTGTTCATAACTATAGGAAATTATCTCATGAAGTAGTTTTGGATGATCATGGCAACCCATTCCAGTATTCTTGCCTGGAAAATTCCATGGACAGAGGAGCCTGTTGGGTTACAGTTCATGGGGTCACAAAGAGTTGGCCATGACTGAGCACATCAGCATAGCAGGATGATCATGGGATATGGCCTCATAGAGCTGTGGATTTGAAATCAGCTCTCTTAATTAGAAGATTATTTTTGGCTAAGCCTCCAGTTTCTCAGCTCTTAAATGGCTATGTTAGGAATCTTTCATATGAAATGTTATGGGAAAGCTTCAGAGGAATAAAGGTTAAGAAGGGGGTCTTTTTAGAAACAGATGTTTGTCAAGAGAACAAATCCTGTGGACCTAACACATCGCATGTAATTAGATGGTGTTGAAATGGAAAATAAGTCAAAAGTTACTGACAACCTATTATATTTTAGGCTATACTTGTATTAAGTAATGCATTCACTTAGATCATAATCCATTTTAGATAATGTACTAGGCCATAGTTAGGCATTTTTTGAAAAGAGAAAACTCCATGGTCCATTCTGAAATCAGAACAGCTTTCCATTGTTTATATTGTCAGGCGAGTGTAATCTCAGTTCTGTCTCGTCACAACAAAGATTGGAAGCGAACATTTAATGAACATTAAAGCCCTCAGCGTGTCACACCTCTTGGACAGACCCTGTTATAGCTCTTGGATTGCGAACAGACTGTGTTAGAGCTCTTAGACAGATTAGTGTTACAGCTCCTTGTTACAGCTCAGTCTTATTTAGAAAATAGTGGGAAAGTACATCCTTGAGGTGTGAGGGAATGCCAACACTAAGACGCGAAGAAGAGAGAGCCCAGGACCTTTGGCTCCTCTTTTTATGTGTTTCCCCTCCCCCTGGGCCTGCCCTGTGTGAATTGGGCTCGCCAGGAGTGCTGTTTGTTCTATCTGAGGTCCTCACTCCAGTCCTTGGGCCTTCCTTTGACCTTGCTTTGTTCTCTTTTCACGGGCTTTTCCCTTCCTTGTCTTGCAGCCACCGCCATTTTGGACTCCTGTTTCCTATTCTAACTACCTAACAATACCAGCTATATCTGTAGCCGGTTTTAGTAACTGGTTATGATTATAACCTAGACTTTTTTTTTGAAAAACTCTGGGTTATAAATGCCTTCAGGTAACCTACCAGTTGATTTCATTGCCTGCCATCTCTCCTAATAGTATTGCAGCCTCAGTTCAGTTCAGTCGTTCAGTCATGTCCAACTCTTTGTGACCCCATGAATCGCAGCATGCCAGGCCTCCCTATTCATCACCATCTTCCGGAGTGCACTCAGACTCACGTCCATTGAGTCTGTGATGCCATCGAGCCATCTCATCCTCGGTCGTCCCCTTCTCCTCCTGTCCCCAATCCCTCCCAGCATCAGAGTCTTTTCCAATGAGTCAGCTCTTCTCATGAGGTGGCCAAAGTACTGGAGTTTCAGCTTTAGCATCATTCCTTCCAAAGAAATCCCAGGGTTGATCTCCTTCAGAATGGACTGATTGGATCTCCTTGCAGTCCAAGGGACTCTCAAAAGTCTTCTCCAAAACCACAGTTCAGAAGCGTCAATTCTTCGGCGCTCAGCCTTCTTCACAGTCCAACTTTCACATCCATACATGACCACAGGAAAAACCATAGCCTTGACTAGGCGGACCTTAGTCGGCAAAGTAATGTCTCTGCTTTTGAATATACCATCTAGGTTGGTCATAGCTTTTCTTCCAAGGAGTAAGCGTCTTTTAATTTCATGGCTGCAGTCACCATCTGCAGTGATTTTGGAGCCTAAAAAAATAAAGTCTTGACACTGTTTCCACTGTTTCCCCATCCATTTCCCATGAAGTGATGGGACCAGATGCCATGATCTTCGTTTTCTGAATGCTGAGCTTTAAGCCAACTTTTTCACTCTCCTCTTTCACTTTCATCAAGAAGCTTTTTAATTCCTCTTCACTTTCTGCCATAAGGGTGGTGTCATCAGCATATCTGAGGTTATGGATATTTCTCCCGGCAATCTTGATTCCAGCTTGTGTTTCTTCCAGTCCAGCGTTTCTCATGATGTACTCTGCATATAAGTTAAATAAGCAGGGTGACAATATACAGCCTTGATGTACTCCTTTTCCTAACTGGAACCAGTCTGTTGTTCCAAGTCCCGTTCCTACTGTTGCTTCCTGACCTGCATACAGATTTCTCAAGAGGCAGGTTAGGTGGTCTGGTATTCCCATCTCTTTCAGAANTCTTGAGAGTCCCTTGGACTGCAAGGAGATCCAGCCAGTCCATCCTAAAGGAAATCAGTCCTGGGTATTCACTGGAAAGACTGATGCTGAAGCTGAAAGTGCAATACTTTGGACACCTCATGCGAAGAGTTGACTCATTGGAAAAGACCCTGATGCTAGGAGGGATTGGGGGGCAGGAGGAGAAGGGGATGACAGAGGATGAGATGGGTGGATGGCATCACCGACTCAGTGGACATGAGTCTGGGTAAACTCCGAGAGTTGGTGATGGACAGGGAGGCCTAGCGTGCTGCAGTTCATGGGGTCACAAAGAGTTGGACACGACTGAGCAACTGAACTGAACTGAACTGATAAGCTGATTCACTTCGATGTACAACATTGTAAAGCACTTATACACAAATTAAAAACAAAATTTGACTTGTACACATTCCACAATTTGAACAAATTGAACAAAGAGAATGAAAAATCCATTCAATTCCTAGATCCTAAAATATTTTTAAGGATACAGGATAATGAGAAGCATAATAATATCAATATTGGGCAACTGTTGTGCTCAAGAGTTTCTAAAGAAAGTTGTATTTGTTATCTTCTTTATCCCTATCAATAAACCTGTTATGTATCCTCTGTTTATGCAAAGCACAACATCATAATGAATATATATATATATAATGAAATAAAATCTGTGTGCCATAAACAAATTCTTATGCTCATTTTACAAATAAACACCCTTCTTCAATGAAAAGGGCTTAGGAAATTTAAACATCACTCTTCGTAGTAACCATTACTACTAAATGCTAAGTTCTGTATAAGTTCTGGATATTAAAGACAATTTAAGTTTTAAAAATAATAAATTCTTATTCAAAAAATGCTCAGCTAATACACACGGTATACAGAGTGCCAGCTAGTCTGTGGCCCCACCTTGACACAAAGACTTCTGCGCTTGTTTCGCCATCTTGCTGGGGTGAAAATTCTGTAGTCAATTATGCATGATGTAGAGGAAGATGTTGAGAATTATGAATTATTTGAACTCTACGGTTCTATAATTCATTCTGTGCAAGTGACACGAAAGATGATTGATTCTAAATATCCATATAACACAGTGTCAGAAAATCAAGGGGTCCTCCCATGACTGATGCATCGCTCACACATTTCCCCAGTTCAACCAGACATGCCATTGATCATAAAACTGTTTTATTTGATCCCTAGAACATTAAGAATATTATATATTATGAGGCTGCCTACACATGATGATAATTATCCCAGTTCTTTGAGAAATGTTTCAAAGAGGACACTCGCTAAGCCTGTTCTGACAACATGCTTGCTTCACGTTCTCTTAAAACCTCACCTGCTCCTCTCGTTTCCTCTCCTTCCCTAGCCCTTGTTGTTTAGTCACTATCCTGTCCAACTCTTTTGTGATCACATGGACTGTGGCCCACCAGGCGCCTTCTGTCCACAGGATTCTCCAGGCAAGAATACTGGAGTGGGTTGCCATTTCCTTCTCCAGGGGATCTTCTCGACCCAGGGATCGAACCTGCATCTCCTGCATTGGCAGGCAAATTCTTTACCACTGAGCCACCTGGGAAGCCCCTTCCCNGGCAAGAATACTGGAGTGGGTTGCCATTTCCTTCTCCAGGGGATCTTCTCGACCCAGGGATCGAACCTGCATCTCCTGCATTGGCAGGCAAATTCTTTACCACTGAGCCACCTGGGAAGCCCCTTCCCCAGCCTTTACTCTTTTTTTATGTTTCCCACATACACCCATATACAGAGTAAGCACAGTGTCTTAGACAATGTAAGTAGCTCTGATATTAGAGTAAGTTTATTAATGTCCACACCTCTCAGAATAAGCTGGCAATGCCTGGCTCACAAGAGGCACTCAGTGACCATTTATTTGTTCCATGGACAGATGGATGGATGAATCACTGACCTTCTTTTTCACTAATCCCACCTTCAGCGAAGCCAGGGAGGAGAAGCAACACTGGGAGTGGATTTGTCTGGCCTTCTCAGGACAGTAAACCACATGCTCCGATAAACAAAGCCCTTCCGGGTACATTCTGAAAGCAGCAGCTTCGAGGAGTTGCTGAAGCTAGGCTTTAACAAATGACTGTTTTCAAAGATTTGGAACAAGAGACATGCAAGGGGCATGATGCCCTTTTGCAATGGAAAGTCTACACGCATTTATAGAACATATTGTATAATAACAGGTCAGCGGAAACACTGGAAAATTACGGAACTCGAAGCCTTCTTCAGTAAGAAAATGAATGAGAGTCAGCTTGGAATTACACCGAAAAGACACAGCAAAGCCTCCCACTTGACAAGACCTTAACTTCCGAGGACCGTCCACTAGAGTCAGAGGCATTACTGCTGGGCCGGGAGTGAAAAGACTCAGAGGTGGTCCAGCCACAGACAAGCTGTGAACTACTCCATCCTGCAGGCTCAGACATGCAAACCCAACCAGTCCATACACTGATCAGTAGGAAGCGCACAAGGTGCTTGAGAATGTTGATGTGTTCTGCCAAGGTGAACATCATGAACAGCTGGATGGAAGGTGATTAAAATACCTACCATGCACGAAGAAATATGACCCCTTATCCATCCCAGGTAGATGGCCTGAGAAGGCATCACTAAGTGCTGATTTTGATACAAGAATATCCTATCTTGGAATATACAATTCGTATTTAGGATATCACTGCAAAATGAATTATGACTTAAATTATAAATAAAATTTAAACCAATTAAATATCATTTCATGAAGACTGGCTGACAAATTACAATACTTCATCCAATGCAAGAGTATGTAGGCATTGGATGGCATGAATCTAATTGTACAGATGTGGAAAATATCCAAGATACATAAACTGAAGAGAATAGGTTGTAGATGGGAAATGATATCTCTTTTACATAAAATAACCTGTGTATTTATGCATATATGAAAATGTTTAAAGATTTATCTCTGAGATGAATGTAGTGGGGAGAGAAAGGAATTTATATTCTTCTGTCTTCTTTGAATATTTTATAACCACATATTACTTTTGCAATAAAGAGTATTGTTTTAAAAATATTAACAGTGTCTTTTTTACCTTTTTATTTGATACTGGAGCACAGCCGATTAGCAGTCTTGTATAGTCCCAGCTGTAGGGCAGAGCCGTGCATGTCCATGCAGCCATTCTCCCCCAGCCTCCCAGCCCATCCAGCCTACCACATAATATTGAGCAGAGTTCCCTGTGCCATACAGCAGGTTCTTGTTGCTACCCATTTTAAATATAGCAGTGTGTAGTGTGGGCCTCCTGGGTGGCTCAGTGATAAAGAATTCACCTATCAATGCAGCAGACACAAGAGCCTTGGGTTCGATCCCTGGGTGTGGGGGGATCCCCTGGAGAAGGAAATGACCACCAACTCCAGCATTCTTGCCTGGGAAATCCCATGGACAGGGGAGACTGGCGGGCTACAGTTCATGGGGTCGCAAAAGAGTCAGACATGACTGAGCACACACATATGCAGTGGATCCCTTTCAGAACTATCTGTAAACATGCAAAATGTAAAATTAAGGCTGTGCTGTGCTTAGTCACTCAGTCATGTCCGACTCTTTGTGACCCCATGGACGGCAGCTCACCAGGCTCCTCTGTCCATGGGGAATCTCTAGGCAAGAATACTGGAGTGGGTTGCCATACCCTCCTCCAGGGGATGTTCCCAACCCAGGGATGAAACCCAAGTCTCCCCTCACTGCAGGCAGATTCTTTACCATCTGAGCCACAAGCAAAGCCCATGAATACTGGAGTGAAGAGCCAATCCCTTCTCCAGTGGATCTCCCCAACCCAGGAATCGAACTGGGGTCTCCTGCATTGCAGGTGGATTCTTTACCAGCTGAGCTACCAGGGAAGCCAAAATCACGGTAGTGATTAGTAAATCTGGATTTACTAATTGGACTTCATGCTGCCCTCTACCAGGACCCTGGCTCTCCCCTCCAGGCCAGGCCAATTTTCTCCTCTACTCCTCTGCTACTGACCACCCTCCCCAAGGATGAACTAAACCAATCTCTCCACCTATCTCACCTGCTGATTTCAATCCAACCAAATTCTACATCAGGCAAGAACATTCCGAATTTCCCCGTATTTCCCCTGTAATTACACATGCAAAAAAAGAAAGAAAGCCACCATATTCATCTTGAGAGCATCTAACTTCTCACCGCACCTACTCCAGTATCATTTGGGCCTTAGACAAATAACATGCATGATTCCCATGGATAATTCAGAAGATACCAGGTCATTTGACAGCAGCTCTGGGAACTTCTCTTTCAGAACTCAATTTGTCTGCTTACTCCAAGAGACACAGAATCCCAAGTTTATGAACCCTAGGTGCAGAGGCATCTTGGACATTCCATTTATAATGGGACATTTTACATCAGAAAGGGGTGGCTGAACTGCCAAGGCCCTTCAGTAACTCTGAACCCTACTCTCTCCTGGCTACAAATTAACTGTCCATTCCCTACAAATCTTTCCTGCCTTCTAATTTCTCTAGGACTCTTTTCCAGTTTTTATGTGAAACTGACTCATCTTTTATCTCATCAAACTTTGTTTGCTGTTTGAGAAATACTACTTATGATATTTCTTTTCAAGTTTAATTTTAGAGTAAAAAAATAATTTTTCTTCAGATTACATTATGCATTTCCTTTGTTTCAAATATTTGTTTCAAGCAGTTGTCTCTGACTGGTATTTACAAGTCTTATAGAGCAACAACATTATCATCAATAAATGCAAAATCACCATAATGTTAAATTAGACATATCACATTTTCTTCAGTATTAAAGGCTATGACTAATGGTATTTCTATTAGTATCTCTAAAAATATTAGTAAGCCTGCAAATCCAACGTGCCGTTTCCTAACCATGTCAATTATTTACCAGGTATATTAAATTCACAAAAGAAATAATAAAAAATATGTAAAAATTGCACATCTCCACTANCCATAATGTTAAATTAGACATATCACATTTTCTTCAGTATTAAAGGCTATGACTAATGGTATTTCTATTAGTATCTCTAAAAATATTAGTAAGCCTGCAAATCCAACGTGCCGTTTCCTAACCATGTCAATTATTTACCAGGTATATTAAATTCACAAAAGAAATAATAAAAAATATGTAAAAATTGCACATCTCCACTAATAATTTAAGAAATGCAAACTATATCAAAGTGAAATCATTTTTATCTGTCCAACCGAAAAAGATTTTTTGAAAACAAGGTAATATAATATTCCATCCCAGTAATTGCTGGGTGACTGGGGCATCTCCCATGGGGCTGGAGGGAGGACAGACCAGAACAAAATTCCTGAAAACAGCTATGCATTTTGTAGTACATATTTGGAAACTTTAGAGAGTTGTTCACCTTGCTAATCTCCTTCTAGGAATCTGGCCAAAGAAAACTGTCAGAAATGCAAAGATCCATGCAGATGAAATTTTTATCAGACTACTGTATATAAGGGGGCTTCTCTCATAGCTCAGTTGGTAAAGAATCCGCCTGCAGTGCAAGAGACCTGGGTTTGATCCCTGGGTCGGGAAGATCCCCTGGAGAAGGGAAAGGCTCACTCCAGTATTCTGGCCCAGAGAATTCCATGGACTGTATAGTCCTTGGGGTTGCAAAGAGTGAGACGTGACTGAGTGACCTTCACTTTCACTCTCATTGTGTATAAGAGGGGAAACTAGAAGCAACCCTGTGTGTNGATCCCCTGGAGAAGGGAAAGGCTCACTCCAGTATTCTGGCCCAGAGAATTCCATGGACTGTATAGTCCTTGGGGTTGCAAAGAGTGAGACGTGACTGAGTGACCTTCACTTTCACTCTCATTGTGTATAAGAGGGGAAACTAGAAGCAACCCTGTGTGTAATGATTAGAAAATAATGAGATCATTTGTATATTGTAGCCACTCTACTCACGTGTTCAATAATATTTAATGACACAGGAAATGCCCACAATATAATATTAAATTAAAAAACAGGATAAAAATTATATAAGCAATGTGATTAAAATTCCATTAAAATTATCCATAGACATATGGGTGTATGTATGTGTGCATATACCTGAATATATACATAAAGAATCCAAGAGAATACCAAGATGTTAACATTGGTTATTTCTTAGTAACAGAAAAAAATAATATTTTATTTTTCCTTTGCTTTTACGCAGCATGTTTGATGCTGTGTATTAAACATTTATCATTCTTCATACATATTAGGATAGGTATTCTCAAAAAAAAACACAGAAAATATGAGGTTACCCAAAATATTCTTTCACATTTTTCTGTACAACGTCATAGAAAACCTTGAATGAATTTTTTGGTCAAACCAATAACAAGTGTTGGCAAGGATATGCAAAGGCTGGAACCATGTACACACTGCTGGTGGGAATATACCAGTAAAGTACAACTGTCATGTAAAAGAGCATGGCATGTCCTCAAAAAATTAAACCCAGAATTACAGTATGAGCAAACAGTTCTACTTCTGGCCATATACCTGTAAGACTTGAAAGATGGTCTCAAAGAGATCCGTGTTCACAGCAGCACCATTCACAACACCTGTGAGGCGGGAGCAGCCCAAGTGATGAGTGATTGGGCAAAGTAACTGTAGCCTGTACATGCAACAGAATGTTATTTAGCCTCAGTGAAGTGAAGTCGCTCAGTCATGCCCAACTCTTTGCGACCCCATGGAGAGTAGCCTGCACCAAGCTCCTCCGTCCATGGGATTTTCCAGGCAAGAGTACTGGAGTGGGTTGCCATTTCCTTCTCCAGGGAATCTTCCCGACCCAGGGATCGAACCCAGGTCTCCCACACTGTAGACAGACGCTTTACCGTCTGAGCCACCAGGGAAGCCCAACAGGAAGGAAATTCTGACATGCGTTATAATGTCATGGGCTGAACTGAGTCTCCCGCCCCCTGCCAATTCCTATACTGAAGCCTTAACCCCTAGTGCCTCAGAATGTTAGAGACAGGGTCTTTAAAGAGGCAATTAAGTCAACATGAGGCCATTAGGGTGGGTCTTAGTTCAATCTGACTGAGATCTTAGCCGAAGAGGAAATGAGGACACCTGAAGGAGAAATCAGGAAGGCCTGTACAAAGACCACAGGAAGAGCTCATGAGAGCTGCTGCTGCTGCTGCTGCTAAGTCACTTCAGTCGTGTCCGACTCTGTGTGACCCCATAGATGGCAGCCCACCAGGTTCCCCCATCCCTGGGATTCTCCAGGCAAGAATACTGGAGTGGGTTGCCATTTCCTTCTCCAATGCATGAAAGAGAAAAGTGAAAGTGAAGTCGCTCAGTCTGTCCGACTGTTAGCGACCCCATGGACTGCAGCCCACCAGGCTCCTCCGTCCATTGGATTCTCCAGGCAAGAGTACTGGGGTGGGGTGCCATTGCCTTCCCCGTCATGAGAGCTAGTCCTCTGCAAGCCAAGGACAGAGGCCTCAGAAGAAACCAAACCTGCAGACACTTTGACCTTGGACTTCCAGCCTCCAGGACTGCAAGAAAAAAATATTCCTGTTGTTTAAGCCCCCCAAGAGCAAAAAAATAAACCTTCATTAATAAAAAAAAAAAATTCTACGGTCCTAAAAATTCTATGGCCTTGGTGAATGAGGAAGAGTTAGAAGATGTGAAACTAACTGGATTTATTTTAAATATCTGAGCTATGACAAGCTTGCACCTACATACTCACACACACAAATGTGGGCTACATGAATCGTCAAATCTGTATGAAACATCTGAGTTACTTGCAACTCTCTAAAATTAACTCAAATCATTTACCAGATGGCAAATTCTGGAAATAAATTTAAAATATGCAAAAAAATACTATCTGACTTTTATATGAAACACAGAGTACCTAATTATAACTTTGTATTTCAATTTTGAGAAGAATTTTTATTTCTAATATCAGTTCTGAATGATAATCAATTCTGATTTGCAAAATGGTCTATGTTTTGTAAGCAAATAAGTATTTCCCACTTGCAATTTTTATTGGACAATAAAGACCATATGGCTAAGAATTCATCTGAATAAATAAAAAAAGATACAAATTTTTATAATACAATGTGCCTCTAAAACTTTTTAAGAACCTCTGCAATAGCATTTTGTGTGTCTCCAATTAAGATTTACTACATAATAAAATTATGTAGTAATAATACACAACCTTCTCTAAAGTCATATGATTCTTCAATATTTACCCTTGCTACACCACAGCATATAAATCATGCAAGGGAATTCTCACGATACACATTATTTAGGGCACAGAATCATTTTGATTTAATTCTCAATAAGTGAAGCAGTAACTTGTTACTTGAGACTGGCAAATCAATATCAAATGCTTGTTCTAAGATTGCTTATCACTCTAGTCATGCAAGTAGCTTGAAAAACTGAAGTATTCTCATTGACAAAGGGATTGCTCTATTTGTTTTCTAAAAGCTTTCCCATATGACACTATACTTAGTTTTACAACCAAGAAAAAAATCAATTTCTTTCTTCAACTTGTCAGTCAGAAAACACATACAGAAACAATGATTTTATTAGAACACATAAAAGTACACTGAATAATAATGTAAGATGCAATGGAGATATAAAACAACATTACATATAAAATATACACATAAAATAGAACTAACATACACATAAAACAGAAAGAACATACATATGAATAGATTTAAATGCAAAAAAAAATTAAATATGGAAATGAAAACTAAGGTGACAAAAATCAGTTGGACTTACTCTTTGGTTTTCAAATATACCCATTTCTTTTTCAGTTCAGAATTCAAAATAATAAATAAAATCATTAGAACAACTACCTTTTCCCATTCCATGAAAGTCAACTGGAACCTAATTTTTCTTTTTGTTTCTATGTATGAACACTAAACTTCTTAAGGGGTGATAACGCTGGCACATTCATATCAGAGCATCAATAAAAAAATTTCTCTTTAAAACAGAGTCTGAGTGACTTTAAATTACACTTTATACAATAAAGAACCAAGAAATACAGATGTCTGTCTGGCTTTGGATCTAGTGCCTATAAAGACTCCTAAAAAGTTATATATGGGCAACTCCTTTAGGTAGATAGCAACATAACACACTGATCTAATTATTATCCACATTCCCCCATTTCATCAAGGTCACTCAAGCTCACCATATGTGAGGTAGTATATGGCACCCATACACATTGCTTCATATAATTTTTTTTTATTTTAACGGATTATTGTTGTTGTTCAATTGCAGGGTTATGTCCAACTCTTTGTGACCCCGTGCACCCAGGCTTTCCCGTCTTTCACTATTTCCCAGAGTTTTTCAAACTCATGTCCATTGAGTCAGTGATTCTATCCAACCATCTCATCTTCTGTTGTCCCCTTCTCCTCCTGCCCTCAATCTTTCCCAGCATCAGGGTCTTTTCCAGTGAATCGGTTCTTTGCACCAGGTGGCCAAAGTACTGGAGTTTCAGTTTCAGCATCAGTCCTTCCAATGAATATTCAGAGTTGATATCCCTTAGGATTGGCTGGTTTGATCTTCGTGCTGTCCAAGGGACTTTCAAGAGTCTTCTCCAACACCACAGTTCAAGTATCAATTCTTCGGCACTCAGCCTTCTTTATGGCCGAACTCTCACATCCATACATGACTACTGGAAAAACCACCGTTTTGACTAGACGGACAGCTGTTGGAAAAGTGATGTCTCTGCTTTTTAATACACTGTCTAGATTCGGCATAGCTTTCCTTCCAAGGAGTAAGGTGTTCTAATTTCATGGATGTAGTCACCATCTGCAGTGATTTTGGAGCCCAAGAAAATAAAATCTGTCACTGTTTCCACTTTCTCCTCTTCCATATTTTAACGGATGGTTATTGCCAAGCACCACAGGCTGGCTCTTAAAAGTGAAGTCTGACCCAGGAAAAGAGTCATTTCTTGTTCCAGTGTCCATTCCCTGGGAGGGGCTCACCCTGTGCCCTACCCAGACATCCTCGTGGTCACCAACAAGGCACTGCTCCATGGCACCTCATGCTTAGCAATACATGACTGAGCGCCAGGCATGGCTCCCTTCTCTACAGCCAAGGTCAACTTCCTCCATTTAAACTTTCATCTTTGGGAACCCATGGAACCACACACTATAACAAAGTAGAACCTGCTTGAGAACTGCTCACACCAAGAACCGCCCTGTGCGTGCGTGTGTGTGAAGTCACTTCAGTCATGTCCAGTTCTTTGCAACCCTACAGACTGTAGCCCAGTGGGCTCCTCTGTCCATGGGCTTCTCCATGGACCGCGTGGGTTGCCATGCCCTCCTCCAGGGAATCTTCCCAAACCAGAGAGCGAACCTGAGTCTCTACATCTCCTGCATCGGCAGGCAGGCTCTTTACCGCTAGTGCCACCTGAGAAGTCCAAGACCTGCCCTTACTTTACCCTAACTCTGCCAAAACAAGGATGCTTACGAGGTCTATTTCACCCAAGGATCAGCACCTACACCAAGCTGTGTTTAAGAAGTCCTCACTGAATTAGTCAACCTTCTGTCCAGGAATGCTGCCAGTGTGCTGGGCACCTCCAAGTATGAATGAATCACATTTAGTTGAAGCAGTAACCAGACACCCCAACTATGAATAAAAATGACTGCAGCAGAGGATGATGGCTCTTCAGTAGACCATCAAGTCCTGACAAATGGGGAGAACCAAGCACTTTTTGACCAGTCTTGGCCACAAAGCTTATGGGTCCACAAACCAGAATATAAACTGTAGTGGGAAGACTCCAGCTTGGAATCACAGGATCCGGGGTTTAGCCCCAGGGTTACCTTTTCTTTTTCTCAAGCACTTGAAGAGCAAGACTTCCCTTTTTGAATGAAATAAATGCTATTTGCAGCAACAGGGATGGACCTAGAGATTATCGTACGAAGTAAAGTAAATCAGCAAAAGACAAATATCAAATGATGTCATCTACATGTGGAATCTAAAATACAACACAGGTGAGCTTATCTACAAAGCAGAAGCAGGGTCACAGAGAAAATAGACTTGTGGTTGCCAAGACGGGTAGGGGTGAGGGAGGGAGGGATTGGGATTAGGAGACGCAAACTATTATACAGAGGATGGATAAATAAGGTTCTACTGTATAGCACATGGAACTACATAAACAATGATGGAAAAGAACATGAACAAGAATGTGTGTGTGTATATATATATATATGGGTTTCCCTAGTGGCTCAGATGGTAAAGCATCTGCCTGCAATGAGGGAGACCCAGATTCATTCCCTGGTTTGGGAAGATCCCCTGGAGAAAGGAATGGCAACCCACCCCAGTATTCTTGCCTGGAGAATTCCAGAGGAGCCTGGCAGGCTACAGGCAACGGGATCACAAAGAGGTGGACTTGACTGAAGTGACCTGGCATGCATGCATGCGCATACACACACACACACACACATAATTAAATCACTTTGCTGTACAGCAGAAATTAACACAATGTTATAAATCAATTAAACTTGAATAAAAGAAATTGTGTATGAAAGGAATCTCCTTTCAAAAGGTAAGTTCTAAGGAAAGATGTGGTGGCCGTCAGGAGGGTACTTCAAGGAACAATTCTGAATAAAAATAAAATAACTTCCAAAAGCCCAGATTTCTCCTCTGTCCCTAAACCACTTAATCCACCTCTTGGCTTCAAAGATGTTCAGTCTACCAAGAAAACCCACTGATAAGGTTCCAACCAAACCTGTAAGTGCGTGCCAGGCTCTGAAAAACTAAGGTGTTGAAGAAACTTTTTCAAACTCTCTGCTGACAAGCTTCTCTGCTCATGAATTTCCCACTTAACATAGATGGCACCACTATCACAATGCCTTAGGTTCAAAGTGTCTTCCATTTATCCACACATTCAATGCCTTTTACTTAACACCTCTAGGATTGACCCACACAATACCTAAGGTCATTATTATCCTACCAACTTTTTAAAAACTAAATTCATATCATTACGAATGCTTGAAGAAAAAAATGCTTCTTCAATAATCCCCCTTTGGGGTTTTGGAATCATAGGTAAAATATTTTGGGGAAAAAATTTAGCTTACCTCGTGACATATTCAAAAATAAATCCCAATAAATTAAAGAATAATTTTTAATGAAGCTATAAACCAAGAAGAAAATAAAAGTAAATATTTATGTGATCTTGGAGGGGGCTAGGATTCTTAATCACTAAAGCAATAAGAGAAAAAAACTTACTATATTTGACTATGTAAAAATTATATATTTATATACATCATAAAATCTCCAGCTAAAATACTAAGAGAAAAAATTTAAAGGATATAAATATAAGAAAAGGGATAACAGTATTATTACACATGGGGTTGACAAAAAGGTTCATTGAAGTTTTTTCAAAAGATGTTATAGAAAAATCTTAACAAACTTTTTGGCCAACTCAATATACAAAGAGTTGTTAGAAATAAAGAAAATGGTTTAAAAATAACAGATAAAGTGAATCAGGCCATAAACAGCAAGTCTAAAAATAAAAAAATTAAGAGAAACAGAAAAAACTGAACATGTTAATAATGCATATAACCAGTAATTTTTAAAAAGGGAAAAAGAAAGAAAATCACCTTCCATACCAAATAGACAAAGAACTAAAGTATAATCTTCAATACAGACAATGGTACCGGGCAGCACTCCTGCTGGTAGCTAAACAGGTCAAGTCTTTCCAAAGGGAAAATTGGCAATATATCAAAAAGTGTATCAAAGCTCACAACTGCCAAACAGGAAATCCATTTTTAAGAATTTTTGCTAAAGGAATTATCAGTGATATTTGCAATGTCTTCTGTACAGGAATGCTCACCATAGCTCATGTTAATGTAACAGCTAAAATATTATGAGGAAAAGAATCTAAATGTCTAATAGAAAAGGGCTAAGTAAGTTATGGTGCCTTCATGTAACTGAGTATTATGAATCTGTTTTCAAGGAAAATATCATAATATGTAATGATAAATTCTTACAATACTAGTGAAAATGCAAGATTCATAATTATATAGGTTAGGATCCAAATATGGGGGGAAGGGGCCAAGAGGAATACACATTGTATATACTTGGCTCCATGAGAAAGGCATGAATGGTACTCCCACTCGAACCTGGAGTGACTTGGTGCATTTTGTTTGGTTTTACGTGTGTGGTTTGGGTTTCTGTTGACTCTGAAATGGCATGGATAGAAAGAAAGACTTTCAAAATCAGTATTTCAAATTATAGAACTCTTGGCTTTATTTCTTCTTATCTAAAAAAAAAAAAAAAAACCCCATCAAGCCATTAAATAAAGAGAAAAACAGAGAGAAGAAAAAGCAAGGGCAATGCAAGAAGCATTCCTCTGCAATGAACAGTCTACCACCGAAGCCTCCCCAGCCTCGGTGTGGTTCTCCAGAGGACACAGGACACACAGAGGGACCCATGAACACTTTAGCTGAGCAAGTGGACCTATCCACGCTAAGGGTACTGGGTGGTCTCAGCAGATCTGAGCCCAACAGACCACCTGGCCCCTTATCTCATCCTCTCCAGGATTCCAACCTTCCACAAGTCGACTTAAATTGTCCTCACATTTAAAAACTACAACAACAACAACTGGTGATATCAATAAGCCCCCAGAACGATGAGCAAGTGTGTACATATCAGAAGGAAAAGGGGTGCAGAGAGGAACAAATGTTTCACAGAAAGCCACAGAAAAGAGTAAACTTTCTCAACCATTTCGTGAACTAGTAATACAAAGAGCGCTTTGATTTTATTTCTCATATATTTCATAACAGGTGGAGAGAGAGAGTGAAATACATCACAGGGCTTGCAGTCTGGGGGGAAGAGGCTGGGCACCAGTCCAAATCTTCCCATGATTTTACCCCTGACTACATAAAGACCACAATGGAACAAAGCATGCAAGTGCTGGAATCTGTATCTATGGGTCATGGGACTAAGCACCATGTTTTATTTTCTTCTTTATAGTTCTTCTAGCTTTAAATTTTCCTGAAATTAGGCTTACTTTTATAATGAGAAAAGACTTTTACAACTGTGTTTAAAATGTTAATTAGCTAAATGAAATGCCACCTTCGGTATCTCAGCTTCCTGCTGAAAAATCTACCACACCTTCCTAGGGATTAGTGGCTATCCAATCAAACTTACTCTCTTTCCAATATTTTCTATCAGATGTGATGATGTCCAGAATCGTTAGCATGACATAAGAATTCTCCCTAGCCATACCCATTGACCTACCTGCCTCCTCACCCCAAACCAAGTTACTCTGCTACATGCACTCATATTCTTGAAAGACCAGGTCACTCCCCACACACTGGGCTCCTTAAGGTAGCACACATCTTTCTGCTAAGTTGCTTCAGTCGTGTTCAACTCTGCATGACCCCATAGACGGCAGCCCACCAGGCTCCCTCGTCCCTGGGATTCTCCAACAAGAACACTGGAGTGGGTTGCCATTTCCTTCTCCAATGCATGAAAGTGAAAAATGAAAGTAAAGTCACTCAGTTGTGTCCCACTCCTAGCAATCCCATGGACTGCAGCCTACCAGGCTCCTCTGTCCATGGGATTTTCCAGGCAAGAGTACTGGAGTGGGTTGCCATTGCTTTCTCATCTTAGTTGGCATAAAATTCTGTGTTTTCTGACCCACGACCCATTGCTGGAAGGCTCCTCCTCTCTTCTAGGGGGCAGTCTCTCCCATAACTAGCTGCTTGCTCCAGGGGCCTGGGACTCACATCGAGTCCAGATAGCTTTCTTCATCATCTTCCCCACCCAAATTCTACATTCTCAGGCAACTCGTTTTTGCTCTCCTAGAACTCAGCTCCATGCCTAGCTCCAACGGGGCAGTGAATACATGTTGTGAAATTGAGTCCTCTTAACAGTTCTATCAGAGAAGGCAATGGCACCCCACTCCAGTACTCTTGCCTGGCAAATCCCATGGACGGAGGAGCCTGGTGGGCTGCAGTCCATGGGGTCGCGAAGAGTCGGACACGACTGAGCGACTTCACTTTCATTTTTCACTTTCATGCATTGGAGAAGGAAACAGCAACCCACTCCAGTGTTCTTGCCTGGAGAATCCCAGGGATGGGGGAGCCTGGTGGGCTGCAGTCCATGGGGTCACGAAGAGTCGGACACGACTGAGCGACTTCACTTTCACTTTTCACTTTCATGCATTGGAGAAGGAAACAGCAACCCACTCCAGTGTTCTTGCCTGGAGAATCCCAGGGACGGGGGAGCCGGGTGGGCTGCCGTCTCTGGGGTCGCACAGAGTCGGACACAACTGAAGCGACTTAGCAGCAGCAGCAACAATTCTGTCTTCTACGTTATCAACACAGCAAACACCTGTCTCAACACAACTGGCCACTTCAAATCCAAGATCTCTAGCTGCTCTGCTTTCCCCTGGAATTTCTCCTGCTCTCATGACATTCCTCCTTCCTCATGACTCTCGTCACTCTTTCAAGTGGAGCTTCTGCCCCCAGACCCCACTCCACTGACCTCCCCGATATATTCTTCTGACTTTATTTTTCTCTGGGAGCCTTCCTAAACGTGTAGCTGTTTGGACCCTGTGTGTCCAGTACAATGATAATCATAGCTTGTTGCTGCTATCTAGAAGGTCAGTCATATCTGACTCTTTTGCAACCCCACGGACTGTGGCCCACCAGGCTCCTCTGTCCATGGGACTTCCCAGGCAAGAATGCTGGAGTGGGTTGCCATTTCCTTCTCCAGGGGATCTTCCTGACCCAGGGATTGAACATGCATCTCCTGTGTTGGCAGGTCGATTCTTTACTACTGAGCCACCAGGGAAGCCCAATTATAGCTAACAGCCTTCCCTGATGGCTTAGCCAGTAAAGAATCGGCCTGCAATGTGGGAGACCTGGGTTCAATCCCTGGGCTGGGATGATCCTCTGGAGGAGGGCATGGCAACCCACTCCAGTATTCTTGCCTGGAGAATCCCCATGCGCAGAGGGCCTGGCGGGCTACAGTCCATGGGGTTGCAAGGAGTCAGACACGACTGAGCGACTAAGCACAGCCCAGCACAGCACAGCCTCCACATTAGCCTGTAATCTCTCTACAGAAAGAGAACATGACAAGTTACTTGGAATTCCATTTCTCCTGAGTCGCTGACACTCCACGCAAAGAGTTCCACCCCAATAACTAGAGTTTCTTTGCTCCAACAGTCTAATCCAGCTGAGATGCAATCACCTGACTAACCCAGCTTGAATACGGTGCTGAGCTTTTTCACAGGGTCTGAATGCTCCTGGAGACCTCCCTCCTGTCACCAAGGGGCAGAGAGAAAACAAGGTAAGGGACCCTTTTCTCGCCGTTAGCAGCAGGAGAAAATGTCCTGGTTTTACAGCCTACCAGTCCCATCAGATGCCCACCGTGAACCCCCGATGTGCACACATGATAGGGTGGTGACAAAAACTGCTGTCAGCTTCTCCTGGTCTGTCGCCCCTGCGTAGTGACAGTGTCCAGAGCTGGGGCACCTGCTCCCTTCACCTGATGCTTACAGGCCTGCCTTTCCTTTGGAGCATTTTCTCATGGACCATCAGAAGTGAAAGGGGTGTTTGAACACACAGTTTCAGGGTTTAGGGAAGTGTTGTTTTGTCAGACCAGGTGGGAAGTCAGACTGGACAATGATGGGAAGACCCCTCTGAGGGAACAGAGTCCCCACTTAGCTAAACTCTTGAAGGAAAACCAGGATGTGAAACTAAGGGATGAAAACCCCCATCTACTGGGGGATGCTCTTTGACAAGAGCCAAGCAGACCTGTGTTCTGAGTCTGTCGCATCCTGTGGCACGGTTATCAACCTTGCTATTTTCCCCCTTTAATTAGGATTGTTAAAGTAAAAAGAAATGGGAGAGCAGTTGTCAGTTAAAAAAAAAGAAAAAAAGAAAAGAAATACTGACATATAAAAAAATTATAACTGTCTCTTGTCGCTGTTCAGTCACTAAGTCATGCCAGATTCTTTGTGACCACATGGACTACAGCACTCCAGGCCTTTATTATGCCCAGGAGTTTGCTCAAACTCATGTCCATTGAGTAAGTGATGTCATCCAACCATCTCATTCTCCGTCACTCCCTTCTCCTCCTGCCCTTAATCTTTCCCAGCATCAGGGTCTTTTCCAATGAGTTGGCTCTTCACATCAGGTGGCCAAAATATTAGAGCTTCAGCTTCAGTATTAGTCCTTGCAATGAGTATTCAAGGGTTGATATCCTTCAGGATTGACTGGTTTGATCTCCTTGCTGTCCAAGGGACTCTCAAGAGTCTTCTCTAGCACCAGAATTAGAAAGCATCAATTCTTCACCACTCAGCCTTCTTTATGGTCCAACTCTCACATCTGTACATGACTACTGGAAAAACCATAGCTTTGACTATACAGAATGAACATAAGCAAGAACTACACCTTACCAAATTCTAGTCTATGACTTCTAAGAAAAGATACAATTCAATAATCTCAATACACATAGCTCTTCATCCTGAAGAGGACTGCCTCCTCCTTGATCACATTACCTTCCTATGAAACCAGTGCAAAAAGAATCTTGAAATACTCTAGATAAGTTTTTACTATTCCATACCCTTTCTTAACCAGAAAAGTTACACTTACCAACTCTGTAATTTAGTGATTTCTTATCGAAAACTGGAAGGCAGCATGGACAAGAAGCACAGAGCTTAAGGGCTGCACTTCTGGAGGTGGGGGCGGGGGGGACTCAGCTCTACTCTTGCCAGACATCCACCTCTGAGAAACAATCAATGTCTTTACCCACAAAGCGAGACAATAAGGCTGATATCCCACACCCTCTTTGTATTTTTAGAAAGACAAAATAAGACATTGCTCCTCTACCATAAAAGAGTAATTCAAGTCGGAAAGCAATATATTAGCAGCAGCACCAAAGAAAAACTGATGCTGGTAGCATAACATTAAAATCTGTAGCAGAGCTGAATTTATCTCCACTACTCCTAAATTTTATTATTGAGTTCCTTGAAAAGTCATCAACTTTAAGAATTTGAAAGCACATCTGAATAAGTTTGAATGTGTCTGGAGTGGTGATGTGATGGATGCTCCAAATGGTGGTGAGGGTCTGGAGGATCAGTTAGGACCTCTCAAGCTTTCTCTTACTCCCAAGAGGTGAGGAGTGTATAGTCTCAACACCAGCTCATCAGGACAAAGGCCCCATCACCCCAGTGCGTCAGCCCTGCCAAGTCCTCCTCCAGGTGACAGCTTCCCTCTTCATCACCTGGAAAGTTGAGCCAATCCAGGTCCCTGAGTTTTCAAACATGCCAACACTGAGCTAAAACTATATGCAAAAGCATCACCTCAACAGAAGGAAAGTCACGTGGGACTGATGGTTCCACCAATACCATGTCTGCGGAGAAGTTCAAGTAAGAGTCTCCTAAGCCTCCGGTGGAACTCCTCCAGTTTCAGCAGAGCAGCCAACAGGTCCACAGACGAGCTATGAAACGGGCCTCATTGCACAGGCATGGCATCAACCGTACCTTGACTTCAGGGAGCAAAGTGTTTTTGAAACGCACCTGGAAAGACCCTCACTTGTAAGGCCAGGCAGTATCAATGCT
Source organism: Oreotragus oreotragus (assembly GCA_006410675.1). Classification (NCBI taxonomy): domain Eukaryota; kingdom Metazoa; phylum Chordata; class Mammalia; order Artiodactyla; family Bovidae; genus Oreotragus; species Oreotragus oreotragus. The sequence continues at coordinate 100,220 of SJYX01001952.1, forward strand.
TATTGGGAAGACAGTGTGAAAGTGAAAGTGTTAGTCACTCAGTTGTGTCCGATTCTTTGTGATCCTATGGACTGCAGCCCACCAGGCTCCTCTGCATGGGGTTTCCCAGGCAAGAATACTAGAGTGGGTTGCCATTCCCTTCTTCAGGGGCTATTCCGACCCAGGAATCAAAACTGGGTCTCCTGCACTGCAGGCAGATTCTTTGCCAACTGAGCCACAAGGGTACAGTGTAACACTAGGCAAAATGCTCTGTTAACAATAAGAGAGGTTTCATGACTTTAATCATGGAGTGCCAAGCCAACTCATCTTCAGTGTGTTGTGTGCAGATGACAGGCAGGCAGCTGATGCTACAGTTAGGCTTGTCCAATTAATCAGATAACCTTCATGCCACTTACCCTTGGAATTGGCATTAGGAAAGCCCCTGTGTGCCCCCACATCATATAATTCCATGGCTTCCTGTTCATTAAGTCCAGGTTGGGCTAGGCTGGTATGTCATATTTTGACATGTAGCCACAAGGGATATACAATCACAATTAAGAGGAGACCTTAGCTAAAATTGACATGCCCTGCTCGAATGAACAATTTATGCCTGCACAGGGGTAAAACCACATATAGCTTCTCCAAGGGATGAATATTAAACTGTCAGANGCCTGGCGTGCTGTGATTCATGGGGTCGCAAAGAGTCAGACACGACTGAGCGACTGAACTGAACTGATTGCAGAACCTCTTTATAAAACAGATTAAGGTAAAATGAGAGTGACAATAAGAAAAAAAAAAATCCATCCTGTGAAGTTCATTGTTTTATTTCCCTTTGGTATCTTTCCTCTGACTGGTCAGAATTTTCCTAAAAGTTACAAGAATTTACAAGATTGTAGAGACAGCTTAAAGACTTATACAGACTTAGGTTGTACGGACTTATTTGTGTGAGTGTTTTCGTTTTTAATCAAGGGATTATAGGCACCAAGGGGGAGACAGATCGTTTTTAGTCTTATACATACAGTACACTGGAGAGCAGTCAGCTTTTTCTCTTGGTTGTACTTAGTTAATGCGGGTGTAAGTCTTCTCTCAACAGTGGTTGTGAGATTGTCCTCAGATTCCCAGAGTATTTTCTTGGCTTCATGCTTTTGATACAGATAGTCATGTTAATATTTCCGGAATGTGCCTCTGGGTGTAAGACTCTTCTCTTGGAATCTAGATATCTAGCATAATTAAATAAAACCTTTTTGCTGTAGACATGGAAAAGCTCTTCTTGGTGCCTCGAGAAATCAAAGTTGGATGAATTTCCTATGGCTTATCTCTTCTCCCTTCTGTGATATGATCATTTCCTTCTTTTCTTTAATTCAACTCAGACTTGAGACTTATACGTTAACAAACCCCTAGGGGAAGAGAACTAAGGTATCTGAACAGTACAGGAAGCTCTGGGAGACTTTCCAGGATGTAGGCAGATGCTGCTGGAGCTCTGTCTGATACCTGTATAAATGTGTTATTCATTGGCTACATGATCTAGAAGATCTGATACACAGTCTTGGAACATTTTCCTTCTTAGATGACGAAATGCCTAAGGTTCCTCAACAAAAACTTTTGGTTCTTTGTAGAAAAAGACCTTCAACTTAACCCAGAAAAGCCATACTTGTTTTTATGGAACCTCTTAATACTTTGCCAGAAAGTGGGTATAAAAAGACTACCAAATATAAACATGGAAGGATGTGCTATTAAGGTAATGCAATTTAAAACTATGGTGAAACTTCACTACGCATTAATTAGAATGGCTAAAATTAAAATGACTGATCACACTAAGTGCTGAAAAGTGTGTAAGAAACTGAATCTCTCTCGTACACTGCTGGTGGCATTATACAAATGGCACAATCACCCTCAGAAATATTTTGGCAATTTCTTTAAAAGTTAAACATATATCTACCATCTGATCTGAGCTTCCCTTGTGGCTCAGCTGCTAAAGAATTTGCCTGCAGTGTGGGAGACCTGGGTTTGATCCCTTGGTTGGGAAGATACCCTGGAAAAGGGAGAGGCTGCCCACTCTAGGGACTGTATAGTCCATGGGGTTGCAAAGAGTCGGACACGACTGAGTGACTTTCACTTTCACCATATGATCCAGCCATTCTACTCCTAGGTATCTACCCAAGTGAAAGGGAGACATAGGTCTATACGAAGACGTGTGTATGAGTGTTGATGACAGCTTTATTTTTAATAGCAAACCCTGGAAACAGTCCTAATGTCCATCAAGAGGTGAACACAAAAACAAGCTGTCATATACTCATACAATAACACTTCTTAGCAAAAAAAGAATGTTTGATACACCTGCAACATGGATAGATTTCAAAATGATTATGATGTGTGAGAAAAGCCAGACAAAATGAGTACATACTTTATGACTCCACTTTAATGAAATTTCAGCAAATGCAAGCTAATTTACAGTGACAGAAAATGGAATAGTGGTTTCCTGGAGAGAATAAAAGTTGAGGGGTAATGGGGTTGATTATAAAGGGTCTGAGGAAATTTTGGGATGTGATGAATATGTTGATTATCCTGCTTGTGTTGGTTTTATTAGCTTTATAACACCTGTCAAAATTCACCACATTGTACTCTGTAAATATGTACAGTTTATTGTATGTCACTTATGCTTCAGTAAGGCTGTTATAAAAAGAAACAAAAGGCCCACCTCCGAGTTGCTTGCATTAGTGTAAGAGAAGATGGTAATAAATATTTGGAACAAGGATTATTGAGGTTCTTAAGGACATGACCCATAAGAATCTGGTAAAAGCTACACTTCCTTTCCCCAGTAATGTGAGGACAAAATTTTGCCTATAATTTTAGAGGATTCCAATACTAAAAATCCCAGGCTAATAGAATTCTTCCTTTTTTTTTTTTAAAAAAAAGAACTAACATCCTTTCAACAACTGTGTCTCCTAAGTAGTAATCCTCTTTTCTTTTCCAAAACAAATAAATAAATTCTTATCTTTATCTCAGATGAATGTTGGGTATTCTTGGCAAGCAGGACTTTAAAGTTTAGCCATTCTTCACAGTAAACTATAAACAGAATGGTACATCACCTCTACCAGCTAAATGAGGCTGCAGTTTCATTGATTATACCATTTTGTTGCTTTCAAAATGAACAATAATAACATAATGATTATTGGACACTTTGATTACCATGCTGTGGTCCAGTTCATAAAACTATACCTTAAGCACAGTAAAGGAAGTTCAGGATAAAAATATCAGTTTTATTATTATATTTTAGAGGACACATTCAATACAGCCACTTTAGCTATTCCATACTGTTTCAGACTTTCCCATTACACCAGGATAATAGTAATTAACTGGAATCTGCCCAAACCTTAATGAGAATGGCAAGTAGATTTCTGTTTCCATTATTTCCCCATAATCCCTTCCTGCTACATGTAAATAATAGTAATACTCAACTCTGTTTAAAATTGTGATATCAAAGGTTGCTTGCTTATAGTACCTGTGAAGTGAAGTGAAGTCGCTCAGTCATGTCCGACTCTTTGCGACCCCATGGACTGTAGCCTAATATCCCTGGAGTGGATTGCCATTTCCTTCTCCAGGGGATCTTCCCAACCCAGGGATCGAACCCGGGTCTCCTGCATTGTAGACAGACTAAAATCTCTTTTAAACTACGCTTTTCCCCATCATCCAGGATCCCAATTTTTAGAAAAATGCAAGAAAAATGTCATATGATACACTGATTTCCCCCCTTTTCCCTGAACATNCATTTCCTTCTCCAGGGGATCTTCCCAACCCAGGGATCGAACCCGGGTCTCCTGCATTGTAGACAGACTAAAATCTCTTTTAAACTACGCTTTTCCCCATCATCCAGGATCCCAATTTTTAGAAAAATGCAAGAAAAATGTCATATGATACACTGATTTCCCCCCTTTTCCCTGAACATTTTATCATTTATACTGTCCTCAAATTTTAATAATGAGAACAGCTTCTGAGATGATTGTACAATGTCTATCCATGGATGGAGTCCTAAGTTTTCCCAGGGAGAAGATTCAGAGGCATACGTTTGCATGCAGGTGATTTTTTGAGGAGTGCTTTCATGGTTGACATCTGTGAGGGGCTAAAGGAAGTTGAATTTTGCAGATGGAAGAATTAAAACTAGGATCCAACCACAGCCAAAGCCTTCACTAATCCCACAGGGAGCTTTTAATCAGCTTTTAACCCTTGGAATGGTCCTGCCTTGAGGCAATAGGGCCTTTCTGCCCTCCTGACCAGTCCATTGACGACGCAGCCTGCCTCTGGGGAGAGACAGCACACTTTGGTGAAGGGAATCCCCAAAGAGGGGTGAAGCTGAGAAACCCCTGCAGGTTGCAGGGCAGTTGCCTCGTTCCTGAAGAGAAGGCCTGGGCAGTGCCGCCTAGCGCTCACTGCTGTGGTCCTGCGTGGACCCGTCTGGGAACTGTTCCTCCACACATGGGCACTCTCATTTCCCAGGGGAGAGCTGTACCAGGGAGGGTCAGTGCTGTGACCTTTGGTCCCTACTGTGGCAGCTGGCCTTGAGGTCACGCCGATACTCACCATGTCCATCCTCTGCCACCCACTGTGAGCTCCCTTTGTCTGGGGGCCACCTATGCTAGTCTGGCTGACTTCTCTGGAGAGTGAGCTAAGCTCTCCTCTGAAAAAAAGGAGTGAAATTCAGTCAATCTTGGTGCTTCTTTGTGGATGAAATAGAAGGAGATAGAGATGAAAAGAGATAAATCACTGCAAATCTATATTAAAGGCAAAACTGTCGGAAATTGCAGGCAGATTTGCAGACAGATGAGAGAAATGGGTCAAGATAAATCCTGGGTTCCAGTTCAAATGTTGATACAGGAGGATGCTGAAATTAGCCATGGACACACTGAATCTGTAGCTATGTGTGGAATAATTTCCTTTGAAAGAAACCCCCAAGTTAGCTGGGCAGCTCCTTCATATCGGGCAAATGAGAAAAAGCCCACATTGAAATGAGTGGAAGGGGATGAGACACAATTGTGCCCTAAGCCCCACCATGGCATGATGTCCCACANACACTGAATCTGTAGCTATGTGTGGAATAATTTCCTTTGAAAGAAACCCCCAAGTTAGCTGGGCAGCTCCTTCATATCGGGCAAATGAGAAAAAGCCCACATTGAAATGAGTGGAAGGGGATGAGACACAATTGTGCCCTAAGCCCCACCATGGCATGATGTCCCACATTGGGAGGGAACTCAACTCCAAGCTTCTCCCTGAGGAGGGTTTGAAGCCCACCTCTAGCACCCCAGCTTTTAAGACCTGCACCTGAGAGATGAGCCCCCAGCCCATCTAGCTTTGAAAGCCAAAGTGGCTCGTGTCCACAGAATACACGAGGCTACATTGGGCTGAGAAACAGTTGTCAGTGGGCTTTTGGGGACTCACTGTGGCTACACCCTGGGCCTGGCATGTATTGATGGATGTTGATTAGACCTGATGTGGGGATCATATGTAACATATACATACATAAAAAATATGTTGTAAGCCTGAAACTAATACGGTATTATATGTCATTTATAACTCAGTTTTATTTTTTACTTAACAATATTGTGTTGGTTTTGCCATACATCAACATGAATCCACCACCCAGCACTACTGGGCATACACACCGAGGAAACCAGAACTGAAAGAGACATATATCTCAGTTTTAAAAGAAACATGGCCAGTCTTTATTCTTTTTTTTAAGTGTTTTTGAAACGCACCTGGAAAGACCCTCACTTGTAAGGCCAGGCAGTATCAATGCTTATTGGGAAGACAGTGTGAAAGTGAAAGTGTTAGTCACTCAGTTGTGTCCGATTCTTTGTGATCCTATGGACTGCAGCCCACCAGGCTCCTCTGCATGGGGTTTCCCAGGCAAGAATACTAGAGTGGGTTGCCATTCCCTTCTTCAGGGGCTATTCCGACCCAGGAATCAAAACTGGGTCTCCTGCACTGCAGGCAGATTCTTTGCCAACTGAGCCACAAGGGTACAGTGTAACACTAGGCAAAATGCTCTGTTAACAATAAGAGAGGTTTCATGACTTTAATCATGGAGTGCCAAGCCAACTCATCTTCAGTGTGTTGTGTGCAGATGACAGGCAGGCAGCTGATGCTACAGTTAGGCTTGTCCAATTAATCAGATAACCTTCATGCCACTTACCCTTGGAATTGGCATTAGGAAAGCCCCTGTGTGCCCCCACATCATATAATTCCATGGCTTCCTGTTCATTAAGTCCAGGTTGGGCTAGGCTGGTATGTCATATTTTGACATGTAGCCACAAGGGATATACAATCACAATTAAGAGGAGACCTTAGCTAAAATTGACATGCCCTGCTCGAATGAACAATTTATGCCTGCACAGGGGTAAAACCACATATAGCTTCTCCAAGGGATGAATATTAAACTGTCAGAAGCACAAAGAGATATAATTCATTTACTAAGTTTGCATAAGATGTTTCTTTTTTGCTTCGAACCAAACATAGAAAAAAGGTGTTTGAATCATGGCAAGTACACAGGATGTTATTAATTGCATACAGACTGTCAATACTAAGACCATCATATTTATTGAAAAAACCTGCAGTGTTCACATAAAATCCTCTTCCTCTCACATTTAATCCTCCCCTGGTTTCCCTCTGCATTTAGAATAAATGCCAAACTCCTCATCATCACTTGCAAAGCTCCAGCTTGCACCCTCTCTCTGAGCCATCTCATGACCCCCCCACCCCACCCCACCCCACAACCTCTCCAAGCGCCTGGCAGAGCCCCGCCCTGACTCGCGCTACCGCTGGCAGGCTGGCCTCTTTGTTTGCTTTTGTCCTGTGATGAGTGAGGCGAGTAGCCCTTGTCTTGCTTCTTCCTTTGCTTAGAAAGCTTTTTGCCCCTAAACCTCTGTGTGGCTAATTTCTCAGTGTGTGTTAACTGCTCAGTCATGTCTGACTCTTTGCAACCCCATAGACCGAAGCCCACCAGGCCCCTCCGCCCATGGGATTCTCCAGGCAAGAACACTGGAGTGGGTTGCCATTTCCTTCTCCAAAAGGAACTATAGAAAGAAAGAAAGTGAAGTCGCTCAGTAGTGTCTGACTCTTTGCAACCCCATGGACTGTATGTAGCCTACCAGGCTCCTCCATCCATGGAATTTTCCAGGCAGGAGTACTAGAGTGGGTTGCCATTTCCTTCTCCAGATCTCAGGCCAAATGTCACCTCATCGGGGGGGAGCTCCTCCTGCCCCGCCCCCCACAATGAGGGATGCCTCCACCTGCATCATTATCACATCCCCTACCACCCATTTTGTTTTCTCTGTAATATAAACTATATGTCAGGCTGAAATTTGCTATCCGCCGATTATCTGGCCCATTGAGACGGAAGCTCAGACTGGAAAGCTGTTTCCTCTCTGTGGAGTTTCTACAACATTGCTTGGCACACAGTAGGTCCAGAATAGCTATAGGTCACATAAATAAATGCTGTGCTAGAAGATGGACAAAGCAAGTTACAGACATGATGATCCGCACCGCTGAAGATATCAAATGACTGAGAGGTAAATGGAGTAAGAACAGCCAAAATACGTTAAAAACGAAATGTAGCAGTTTCATACCCAACTGAGATTGAGCCGTCAAAGTGAGCCGAATGTATTCAATTCACACAAATTATTTCATATCCATAAAATAAGGACGATCACACATAAATCCGAGCGGCCCAGGCTGGGAAGTGTTCTGAGTGAGGTTTGATAATGAACTTGGTGAACGTTCTAACACGGTGTTACCGACTGAATATTTGTGTCTCCCCCAAATTCATGCTTTGAAGTCCAGAAGCTCCTTTGACGTTACGGTAGTTGGAGGTGGGGGCCTTTGGAAGGTAATCAGGTTTAGGTGGGCTGCCCCGGTGGCGCATTTGGTAAAGACCCAACTTGCACTGCAGGAGACCCAGGTCCGATCCCTGGGTGGGGAAGACTCCCTGGAGAAGGCAATGGCAACCCATGCTAGCATTCTTGCCTGGAAAATCCCCCGGACAGAGGAGACTGGTGGGTTATAGTCCACGGGGTTGCCAAGAGTCGGACACAACTTGATGACTAAACCACCACCGCCAACACCAGGTTTAGAAAAGGTCATGAGGGTGGGGTGCCCTGATGGGATGAGTGTCCTAATCTGAAAAGGAAGAGACACCAACATATCTCTCTCTCCTCACCACAACACCCCCACCACCACCAATGTGAGGACGCAGCCAGAAGGCAGCTGTCTGCAAGCCAGGAAGAGGGCCCTCACCAGAAACCCAATCAGCTGACACCTTGATCTTGGCCTTCCAGCCTCAAGAACTTTGGGTAATAACTGTCTGTTGTTTAAGTCCCAAGACTGTATTTGTCATAACAGCCTGAGCTCACACACATGGTATGTCTGATGCGGTACCCATTGCCTGGAACATCAGCATTGCTCAATAAATGTCACTGAATTGTGAAATATTTAAACTAAGAAAACTCTGGAAGGTTACTCTAGCTTTCTCAGTGAATCGTTTTAAAGACCACTTTACAGAGAAGTGTCTCTATAATCTCTAGTGATCTTTCCAGCATAAATACGGGACATGTGGATATTAAAATTAGGCAGGAGAAAAATCATCTACGAATGCAGGGATGACAAAACCTGAAATAATTTTTTTTAAGTAGGGAGGACTTATTTTCTTTAGCCTCACAAATTTCAAAGAGGCCCTGCACATGCAAACAGACTCTAGCTTTTCCTCGTTCCTCATGCCCAGAAACTGGGACATTCAGATGCCAGGAATGGGTTCAATATCTAAACCATGTGATAAGCACACAGGAGAAACTCTCCAACAACGATGAGAACTTCTGTGGAGCTGCCAAAAGGCCAGATGCTTCTCTCTAAAGGCTACAGATTTGGCTTGGGAAAGAACCTCCAGCCTCAGCCTCCAACAAGTAGGGCAGGTGGAATGAGGCGGTGTGCTTTGCGTGTTCCTGGCCCCTCCGCCAGCATCTCCTCTGACAGCGGCACTGTGTCATCACCAGGCCTGGCGGCCCACGAGGACATGTGGCTCTCCTCTGCAGGAGGGCAGGGCTGGGAGGATCTGGTCTGAGGCTGTGCAAAATGAATCCTGTACACTTACATACGGAGAATGTGACATTGAGGGCTTCCCAGGTGGTGACGGTTATAAAGAATCCAGTGCCAGTGCAGGAGACACAGAGACACAGGTTCGATCCCTGGGTTGGGAAGATCCCCCGGAGAAGGGTGTGGCAACTCACTCCAGTATCCTTGCCTGGAGAATCCCCACGGACAGAGGAGCCTGGCAGGCTACTGTTCACAGTCACAAAGAGTTGGACACAACTGAAGCGATTTAGCACACACACATTGTGATATTTAAAAAGATGTAAAATCACTTCACTGCACCTGAGCTTTTTATTTTCAGAGAAATTGAATACAGATGAAAGGGAAAATATAGCTACATTCAAAAAAAAGGTTTCATGATCAAGAATATCAGAAAATAAAACTTTTTTTAACCAATATGCACAACAGAGAGCAGTTATTTTTACTACTGTCATCTACTAAACCATCAACTGTGTGATCTTTTGCCTTAAATCTGAGCTTTGAAAAGATTCTCCTCATGTGCATTCATTGTCACACTTGCAAAACTGGCATGAAGATCTGGCTTGAAATAATGATTCCAGAGGGGTTTTGTAGCTGTTATTGAGGGGTTTTGTGATTTTTTTTTTTTTTTTAAAGAAAGCCTAGACTTCTTTTTCTATATTTGTAGCCCTGATGGAACTCATCTGAGCTTAAATTTGCTGCCAAAATTATTTTCCAATATCTGTAACACTGGTGGGCCTCCAGAGAGCATGTGTGCCCTGGGCTTTCATAATTAGGCAGCTCACACCTGAGCATTTCGCCTCCGGTAATGAGATCTCGTGGCACAGCTTCCTTCCCATCTGGCCATGGGGCCAGATGAACCCAGTGTGCCCGTGACCATGAGCAGTGTAGCAGTGCCCTCCCTCTCCACCTTGAGATACCCAGGCTCTCCTCCCCTCGGTCAGGCCTGGAGGGCATCTTCTTCTCTCTCCACACCTAGAAGAATCCCCTGTCATGGAAGACGCTTCATAAACATTCATTTCCTGGCAGTAACAATATCTATATATTCATAGACAATGACACATTTCCAGTGAAAATAGCTCTGTTTTCATTTGCCTCTGTCCTCTAAGACACAAATATTGGGGATGGTACAAAGAAAAATCTCTAGATGAAAATACTGAATTTATGCAAGATTGCCCCTTCTCTCGCCTCTTTTATGTCTGTCTAAATGAGTTAGAGTGCAATGATTCTCAATGTTGTTTTTTTTTTTAATTTTACTTTATTTTACTTTACAATACCATATTGGTTTTGCCATACATCAATATGAATCCTCAATGTTGTTTTTCAAGATTTTTTTCATTCTCAACACACCACAGCAGTTCCCTGTCCTGAATGGACACAGTAGCCAACCGCTAAGAGAGTCAGTTCCCTACCACAATAAACAGAAACACAGAGTATCTCATTTTCCCTTCTGTGGGTTGGCCTGCTGTTTGCTGGCTCACTGGCCGATGGATGTTTGATATGACATTCGATTTTGGTTGACCCTTGAGATTTTAGTTTTGGGGAAGTTGATATGTTTATATTCCTTCAAAAATAATCCATAAATGTGCCAAAGAGGAAACAGAAAACATTCTGTCCATTCAGAGGCCCGTGGACTCTCTCTGTTCTACTGCTGGCTCACTGTCCAGGAGCTCTGACCACATTAAGCCACGAAGCAGATCTGAAAGGACTGATAGGAAAAGTCTGCTAGGAACAGAACAGGATGACCATCTTTTCTGGGAGAAAGAGCCACGGCCCAGAGACTCTCAAGCATCTCCCTAGCCTAGTCAGCCATCCTCCTGCAACTCAGGGCTGGAAGAGCTCAGGTCTGAAAGGAAGCAGGAGAAACCAGCCAGGGCAATGGGTGGTGGGCAGAGCATAAGGGGAGGTGGAGGTAGTTTCTTTAATCAAGAACTGTTTTCTTTAATCAAGTGAATTCCCCTCAGCAAAGCCGCAACTTATGAGCTAGTTGCTGTTCAGTTGCTCAGTTATGTCTGTCTCTTTGCGATCTCACAGACTGCAGCACGCCAGCATCCCTGTTCACCATCTCCAGGAGCTTGCTTAAACTCACGTCCATCGAGTCAGTGATGCCATCCAACCATCTCCTCCTCTGTCATCCCCTTCTTCTCCTGCCATCAGTCTTTCCCAGCATCAGGGTCTTTTCTAATGAGTCAGTTCTTCACATCAGGTGGCCAAAGTATTGGAGTTTCAGCTTCAGCATCAGTCCTTCCAATGAATATTCAGGACTCATTTCCTTTAGGATTGACTGATTTGATCTCCTTGCAGTCCAAGGAACTCTAAAGAGTGTTCTCCAACATCACAATTCAAAAGCATGACTTCTTCGCCACTCAGCTTTCTTTATAGTCCAACTCTCACATCCATACATGACTACTGGAAAAACCATAGCTTTGACTATACAGACCTTCATTGGCAAAGTAATGTCTTTGCTTTTTAATACACTGCCTAGGTTTGTCGTAACTTTTCTCCCAAGGAGCAAGCGTCTTTTAATTTCATGGCTGCAGTCACCATCTGCAGTGATTTTTGAGTCCAAGAAAATAAAGCCTGTCACTGTTTCCATTGTTTCCCCATCTATTTAACATGAATTGATGGGACAGAATGCCATGATCTTTATTTTTTGAAAATCTTGAGTTTTAAGCCAGCTTTTTCACTCTTCTCTTTTACTTTCATCAAGAGGCTCTTCAGTTCTTTTTCGCTCTCTGCCATAAGGGTGGTGTCATCTGCATATCTGAGATTATTGATATTTCTCCCTGCAATCCTGATTCCAGCTTGTGCTTCATCCAGCCCGGCATTTCATATAATGTATTCTGCATATAAGTTAAATAAGCAGGGTGACAATATACAGACTTTGTATACTCCTTTCCCAATTTGGAAACAGTCCATTGTTCCATGTCTGGTTCTAACTGTTGCTTCTTGACCTGCATAGAGCTTTCTCAGGAGGCACGTAAGGCGGTCTGGTATTCCCATCTCTTTTAAGAATTTTCCACAGCTTGTTGTGATCCACACAGTCAAAGGCTTTAGTGTAGCCCGAGAAGCAGAAGTCGATGCTTCTCTGGAGCTCCTTTGCCTTTTCTGTGGCCCGGCGGGTGTTGGCGGTCTGAGCCGGGCAATGGCTGGATGGCACCATCCCCACCCATCAGCAGCTGCCATGTTCTCACCAGGGCTCTTGTCTTGCCTCTAAGACGCCTAGAGAACAACCCAGCAACTGCTAACTCACTTACAAAGGCAGAGATCATTACTGAGTGCTCACTATATATCAGGTTTTCTGCTAAGAACTGCCTGAAAACTTCCCTTCAAGGGTTGTGGCTGTCAGTCACTTGGTCGTGTCCAACTTTTTGTGACCCCCAAGGAGTGCGGCACGCCAGGCTTCCCTATCTTTCACTATCTCCTGGAATTTGCTCAAACTCAAGCCCACTGAGTCAGTGATGACATCCATCCATCTCACCCTCTGTTGCCCCCTTCTCCTCCTGCCCTCAATCTTTCCCAGCATCAGGGTCTTTTCCAGTGAGTCAGCTCTTCACATCAGGTGGCCAAAGTATTGGAGCTTCACCGTCAGTTCCTCCAGCAAATATTCAGGATTGGTTTCCTTTAGGATTGACTGATTCGATCTCCTTGCAGGCCAAGGGATTCTCAAGCATCTTCGCCAACATCATAATTCAAAAGCATCAATTTTTCAGTGCTCAGCCTTCTTTATGGTCCAACTCTCACATCCGTACATGACTGCATAAACACACTACCTTAAAGGGTACTGATATTTATTTTTCTAGGCAGATGTGTGTACACACACACACACACACACACACACGTGATTTCTAAACTACCCCACAATCCTATGTTGGCGTGTTAATCACAATTCAAGGGATCTCCCTAGCAGTCCAGTGTTAAGACTGTGTATCCAATGCAGGTACCTGGTTGGGTAACTAAGATCCCACACGATGTGTGGCATGGCCAAATTAAAAAGAAAATAAACAAATAAAAACAATTCAATCCACAGTACACATACTTGACAATTTCTTCTTAAATTCAGAGTGATTAAAATCTTGAGTTAAAAAAACAAAAAATCAACTGTGAGATCTAAGCCGATGTTTATCACGGCCATAACACTTAAGCTCTTCATTCAATCATTAGTGTACTGATGAAACTCTCTGTAAGGAGTAAAACATCATGTCCTTGGTGACATATGAAGCTGCAAAGCTGTTTCCTCTGTTCTCTGGTTTCCCACTTATATTAACGAGTGTCATAAAAGAAAACCTTTAAGATAATATTTAGTTGCAGAAACAAGCACTGACTTGGAGCACTTAGAGGCACATGTGTGCCTGGGGGGAAGCACTCGAGGGGATCCTGATATTTTATCATGTCGTGGAGATTACTACCCCTGTACCTGCACATCTCCACACTCGGCCCGCTCTCGGTATTTCATGTCTATTTCTGCCCTGACCGGGCCCTGCCAGTGGCACACCTGCACGTTACCCTCAGTAATGACACCAGTAAATAACACATCTTACCCTTTGTCAGAACTAAGATTAAATAAATGTGACATATTTTAAGAAGGAGTGCGTCTCTGTTGTTTACAATTTAGCAACGATAAAGCCATGACAAATACTGTAAGCCATAAATCAAGATATCTACAATTGTACTGCTCTTCTTCATCTCCGGGTTGAACAAGTGTTAATTATAGGGAATTTGAAAATGAGACTTGTTAATGTCATTTTTAATTTAGCATGTTACAGTGTAAATGTTTTCCATTGTGTTAATTTACACCTGTTATCACCAGCTTCATTATTAGGTTTATAGCGGAGCAGTTCTTTGTGACTCTGGAATTTGCTTAAAATGGCAGAAACAATTACTAATTAGAAGGGCATGTTTACTTTAATTATATTTATTTCCTAGTCTAGCTTTATATGTAATGTACTATGGAAGTGTATGATTTAATTAGTGAAACCCATTTATCACAAGTAATTTCTCAAATGAGAACTGCTTAAAAAACACAACAGATTCATTCAGAGGATGATAAATTCCTTGGATGATACGCCTGCAGAGTGACCTGTCTACAGAAATCTTTTGCTCATGAACTCAAGGTATTTTCCCACTTCTGTTACAAATACTGTAATAATTACCAGTAACAAGACTTCAACGCTAACATTTTTAATGCAAATTTTAAATGGGTGTCCAACATTTAGAAATTTATAAGCTCAAAATTTTAAAACCTGTATTCAAAATTAACATAGGCTTCTATTTATTGATATGCACACTGACAAATTTCATTTAAAACTCTAAGTATACAAAAAGCAAATTCCTTCTGTTTTTAATAAAAAGGACATGCCTTTTTTTTTCCCCCCTTGAGTCATTTCTCTGGCACCCAAAGTATAATTGATTTTTCCCCTCCAGATATTGGGGCATAGTTTACTACCAGTGGAATAATTAATTCAGGAAAATACTAACAGTAGATGTTAAATTCCTGGGAAAGATGGCTGGAGAACACGACACTTGGTCTCAAATGACCGCCCCAAAGGCTCTTAGTCACAGAAGGATGTGGCTTTAGAGCAGAGACGGTCTGGTGGGCACCTGAAACATGGGACCAAGACGCAGCCTGTCCTGGCACGCTTCCCAGCCTGACCTCCAGCACAGCTGACCTGACGTGCCTCCTAAGGACCACGTGCGGGGCAGCGCTTCCTCAGGTGGCCTTCTTAACTCCTACAACAGGAAATGAACAGGTACGGACTGCAGGACACTCCACAAGAACTAGACTGGGCTTTTCTAAGTGGTCTACATCACAAAAGATGCTGCAAAAGCCAAGGGAGTATTCTAGATTTAAAAGAGACTAACGAGATGTGACCACTAAATACAATATGTGATACTTGACTGGGTCCTGGATTAAAAAACACCACCAGCTCCATGGAAAATTATTGAGACAACTAGAGCCTGTGCACTAGAATATGGACTGGGCACTATATCATCATATCAAGGTTACGTCTTCCTGGGGTTTTAATAGCAACAGATTGTGTAAGAGAGTCAACTAATTCTTCAGCGACATACCTGAAGTGGTTCAGGATGAACTGTCATATCTGCAACCTCCTTGGAAATATACAAAAAATGACCAAGACCCCAAGCTTCCAATGCAGGGGGCCCAGGTTCAATCCCTGGTTGGGGAACTAGATCCCACATGGTGCAACTAGGACTGGGTACAGCCAAACAAATAATAAATTAAAAAATTTTTTAATATATGAAAAACAAAGTTAGAGCCAGGAAGGAAATGTAGCAAAATGGCAAGTGAATGGGGTTGAGCTCATCACAACATCTTTCTACTTTTCTATAAACTTGAAGTCACAGGTTGGGGAAGTATAACTATTCCAATGGGCTGGGTAGGAGACCGAAGGAGAAATACTCTTTCTACAACTTCTCACATGCAGACTTTCACGAAATACTGTACTCCCCTGTGTGCAACCTTTTCAGCATAATGATTAAACCCATTAAAATGGCAGTTACCCTTAGAAATGGCTTCACAGTGTGCTCCCATATACGCACAGGCAAAATTCCCATAGAGTACATTCTAATCACCTGACATTTTCAGACCCCAGAAAGAATTCATTCTACAGAGCAGCCAAGACATTTCCCATGAAGAAACACGCTTTCATAAATCCCACAGCCCAAAGAGAGAGCCAGTTCTCCATTTGGTTCTGTTATTAAAAATCCAAATATACTGGTTTTTCTAGTAGCTATGTATGGATTTGAGAGCTGAGCCATAAAGAAGCCTGAGTGCCAAAGAACTGATGCTTCTGAATTATGGCGCTGGAGAAGACTCTTGAGAGTCCCTTGGACAGCAAGGAGATCAAACCAGTCAATCCTAAAGGAAATTATCCTTGAATATTCATTGGAAAGACTGATGCTTAGGCTGAAGCCCCAATATTTTGGCCACCTGATGCGAAGAGCCCACTCACTGGAAAAGACCCTGATGCTGGGAAAGACTGAAGGCCGGAGGAGAAGGGGACAACATGCTTGGATGGTTGGATGGCATCGCCGACTCAATGGACATCAGTTTGAGCAAACTCCAGGAGATGGTGAAGGACAGGGAAGCCTGGTATGCTGCACTCCATCGGGTTACAAAGAGTCAGACACAACTTAGTAACTGAATAACAACAATTCTTGACAAATAAAAGTAAGCATTTGTATGTGGAGATTTCACCCAACTAAGAGAAACCCCTCAGAACACTAAAAGGCAGAGTATAGACCACTCATCTCTAAGTAGAGCCCACTCAGTATTTCCATTCTGCTTCTGGACCACTCCCGCTCACCCCCATACAGCAGACAATGCTGACTGCCTGTTCTGGAGGATGCTCACTGCTCTTGGATTGATGGGGTTTAATAGCCAGCAGAATCTGCTATCACAGGACCCACAGAAAGATCCGTCATTCCACAGCCCATCTCCAGTCCTCCCTGTTCAGAAAGAGGAGCACACGCGTTCCCTCTTACTCCTTGCACATGCATCCTCGGTCGCTCAGTTATGATTTCAAGACTCCATGGAATATGCAGCCTGCCAGGCTTCTCTGTCCATGGATGAGAGAGGTCATAAGATGTTTCAAGAAAGAGTAGGAAAATCCAGGCAGAGCCCATATGATGCCTCGGAGGCAGGTGCAGAAGGCTGCTAGTGAAGAGAGCTAGTGAGGTCGCCGACATCTGGGTAAACCTGCAGCTGGGCAGCCTCTAACGATGGCCTCCAAACACACTGCACCTGCACATCCCCAAATGGACAAGTTTCTGGGGTCTTCCACCTCCAGAAAAGGAAAGAACTGGGATGAGGCAAGGCTTGTAGGAGGAGACAAGAGACCAGTAGTGGCCCTGTCTGGGCAGCAGCATCTCCCCACCTCCTCTCTGCCAGGCTGTTAAAAAGTGAAAAACTAACCTGACTCCTGATCTATTGCTTATATAGAGTCAACGTTAAAACCCAGGGTGCTGGACAGGCACAGACTGCATGTGTGTTCACGACCAAGTTCACCCATGTACTACATACACTGCACTGTGTCAGGAAGTAACAACCCCTTAAGGAGAGGCTGCTGAAGCAGGTAAGTTTCAGTCAAACGTAACCTTCACCTTAGAAACCAGGAACTGGAGTAATTAGATTACCATCTTTCCAACACTGTGGGAGAGATGTGATCAATTGGAGCCAAGATCAGTTACATTATTTGGTTTACCTAAGTAATGGACCCTTAAATGCAATCAATACTTCTCCAGGCTGTGAGGCTTCAAGAGCTGAGATGCATTCAACAGAAATGCTCTTGCATTTTCAAAGAGCCTTAGGATGTTCAGTCATGTGGGAGGGGACGGCAGAGACGGGAGGGAGAGAAGGAAAAGGTCATTTAAACGTAGGGTCTGCCTGTCTTTTCCTAGTTCGTGTGCTCTTTTCATGTCTGTTTGTATGGACAGACATGTGAGCTACATGAATTACATTAGATACAATTACATCACATCTTTTACAGAAGATCCTAATCTTGGGAAGAGCAGCCATGCCACTCAGTTTCTTTTGAAAGTTTCAGCACTGAACCTTCTTTACAGGATCAAGAATAAAATTAAGATCGCTGCTGTTGCTAAGTTGCTTCAGTCGTGTCCGACTCCGTGACCCCATAGACGGCAGCCCACCAGGCTCTCCCATCCCTGGGATTCTCCAGGCAAGAACACTGGAGTAGGGTGCCATTTCCTTCTCCAATGCATGAAAGTGAAAAGGGAAAGTGAAGGCGCTCAGTCGTGTCCGACTCTTAGTGACCCCATGGACTACAGCCTACCAGGCTCCTCCGTCCGTGGGATTTTCCAGGCAAGAGTACTGGAGTGGAGTGCCATTGCCTTCTCCTAAGATCGCTACTGACATTCAAAGAAATTCACAAACTTTAGTAAACTGTGAAGTTATGGAGAAAGTGGCAGAGGCAGCCTCACATCTTCCATCTCACCCCACCTCCCCTCCATGAATGGATAAGGGACGGGCAGGGTGGGTCTCACACCCAGTTTGTGTGGGGACCACCCAGTGCTGCTCGGCCTGGATCTGTAACGTCCGTGTGTGTGTCTGTGTGTTAGTCGCTCAGTCATGTTCAACTCTTCGTGACCCCATGAGCTGCAGCTCGCCAGGCTCCTCTGTCCATGGGATTCCCAGGCAAGAACAGTCGAGTGGGCTGCCATTTCCTTCTCCGTCAGCCAGCATGGACTTTCACATTTTGCTGTTTGCCAATAACTGAGAGCTAACTCTGAATAACTGTATGAATGGTCCTAAAATCAAATGGACTCCATGCCAGCAGAGTGAAAGCACACCAGGGCACTCCATTACAGACAGAGCTAGGCTTTCGGCTCACACATCCTTCCTCCAAAATGAAGAAAACGCACCTGGAGCTCTGTCTTCTCATCTGTGCAATGGGGGTAATCAGGAGCCTGCACAGCTTGTCTGGGACTAGGAAAAATAACAGGGCATCTAGAAGCCTCTTAGACACAAGGTAAGTGCTTAGCCTGGTGTGACAGTGTCAGGAGCAGCACCCTCTAGGAAGTTTTCCTTTGAGGGTCTCGCATCTTTCTGGCCACATCATCTGCTGATCCAACGAGAGGAGCCCACGTGCCAAGAACGCTCAGGGAAGCCCCCCAGTGGAGCTTCTCATGGGGGCCTTGAACTCACCCAGTCCTGCACGCCCTCATGAATTCTGCCCGAAGAGCCCTCTTTCTCATCCTCTTGACAGTATTAAAGGATTAACTAGCACTTCGGACTCCTTAAAGAGGCCTGAAGGGTGTTTATGCATGCAATCTAAGTACCTAAGCCCACAGCTGTCCCCGGGGTGCCCACGGACCGCCTCCGTGTATAGTGGATGCACCAGCTCCTTAAATCAAGCATTGAGCTTTCCAGGGGCTGCGGGCTCTGACCTGGTGAAGGTTTCTCACTGCAAGGCATTACTGCTTCCATTTCCTTTAAAAATATCAGTCTAAACCTGAGGATTGCAGAGGGCCCTTGTGGTCAGTAGCACTAGGGAAAGAGAATTCTTTCTGCCTGGGGCCCTGAGGCTGGGACATGGGCTTTTTCCTGCCTTCAGACCTGCACTGAAACAGGGACCCTGCCTGGGTCCTGAACCTGCAGGCCTTTGGACTGAAGCGTAGACCGTTGGCCCTCTTGCTCACCAGTCTTAGACTAAAAATTATTTGCTCCTCTGAGTCTCTGGTTTGCTGACTGACCCTGCAGAGTTTGGGACTTGCTGGCCCTTATAATCACATAAGCCAATCCCTTACAATAAACCTCTTTGTATAAACACACACAGCCTGGTTCTGTTTCTCTGCAGAACCCTGACTAATACAATCACCAAGGGTCTCTACAGTTCTAACCTATGCCTCATGGTCATCCGATCTCTGTTTGCACACCTCACAGGGAGGAGGCCACCTTGCCTCCCACGGCAGATCGTCCTGTTTTAAGGAGGGTGATATGCGAGAAGCACCACCTCTGGACGTGAATCCAAAGCCGAAGCAGCCTCGTTCTCAGCATAAGGAGCCTGGAGCTCACAGGTGTGACGTGAGCTGAGTGGGGTGCACACAGGGCGCCTTTCGTCCTTATTTTCCATTCACCTGCACTAACACAGGTTGAGACTGCCTTGGATGGCACTCTCAGCTTTGCTTCCTCTTGGTTTTCCTGGCTATAAATATCATAATGTTGGTAATACTGCGTCTGCAGGGCACCCTCAGCCCATTTTCACTTGCATCGCGGTGAAGTGAAACCACTCCCCATCCCGCCAAAATCCTGTTCTGGCAAGGACCCTGAGAGCAGAAGTGAGGGACTTCACATCTGCTACAATACCCAACATCCTTTTGTTACCTTCAGGGCACAAATGGTGGAATCATGATCTTGTCATCTAGAGAAGCAGCTCTTCCTGTTCTCCTTCCTGTCATCCAGAGACTGGATTACACATCATTGCCTCCAGCAGGAAACAGGAGACAGCTTCCGGCCCCCAAGCACTCTCTCTCCCCTCCACCTCTCCCAACCAGAGGCCACCAGCCCTGACAGCGCATTACAGCCAACTGGGAGCTTGCAACGTGAACGCCAGGCCCACGCTCAGGGATTCCTATCCAGCTGCGAGTGGAGGGGTGCAGGTGTTAGTAAGAACTTAGGTGATTCTAACGTGCAGCTGATCTGAAGCCAGGCCTCTGTCTAGGCCAGGGGTCAGCAAATCTTTTTCTGTAAACAGCCAGACAGCAAACATCTTACGCACTGTGTGGGCCATCTAGTCCCCAAGGCAGCTGCTCAGCTCTGCTCCTACAGCACAAAAGTGGTTGCAGACAGCACGGAAATGAGTGCCTTGATGGTGTTCCAATAAAACTTTATTTACAAAAGCAAGCAGTGCACTGTAGTTGGCCCACAGACCGCAGCATGTCAATTAATCCATTCCTCATCCAGTTTTAAAAGGGTTGTTGCACCAAATACAAACTCATTGAACTGTGTTATTATCCAGCTCACATTTTTCTGCCTTGCCATGCCACCAGGGACTCTCAGATGGCTTGGTGAGATCAATATTTACTGTCCATCTGACATTCCCTTTCTGTAGCGAACTAATAATCCATGCAAACAGGAATATACTTGTTCTTTGAGGATCCTTTCTGTTTCCCAGTAATCACTGCTGCCTTTTTAGATGTTCACAAACATCTGCTCAAGATTGCTTCTCGAATTTCATCATAAACTGACTTAAGCACACCCATCTGTAGGTTCTAAACTATGCTTTTCCCCCACTGAAAACCAGGACATGTTCACTGAAATCATTTACAATCTCCAGGCATCGCTCTTTCTCTTGATTCACAAACTAATATCTACAGTGGCTCCACAATCCTATCTGTAGGTTCTCTTGGTGCCCAGGAGACCTACATTCTCTATGTAGCAGCTCTCACTCTCCTATCTTGGGCTTTAATTTCTCCCNGCAGAAGGATTAAATGAAACTATTCTGTCAAAAATCCATGTATCTAGGTTGTTTTCAGCCTACCTTAGAGAAAAATAAAATTTGCACAGATTATTTTCTACTTAGAAACTTTATACTTGAAACATTTTTCTCAAAATATTTGTATGTTTACTATTTTTCTCTTGAATTTTTTCTTCAAGTATTCAGATAACTTTTTAGATGGCTGATTATTGAAGCGGCAGGGGATTTTCCTCTTGGAAAATAAAAATGATGGACAGGACTATCTTAATTTCTTCAATACCAACTTTTCTTTCTTGGACCAACAGCATGTACTTGACATTCATGCTTTATACTTTGGGTTTGGAGGTGGAAGGAGCAAGGTGTTAAATTTCTATCAGCATCATCTCATGAGAATCCAGTTCGTAAACAGGACCCTATGCAGGGAAGGCTGACTTCTCTATGAAGCATCATGGCACCACAGAGAGCAGGACAGATCTCTGATGAATCTGGCTGTTACTAAAAATGTATCTGCACTACTGAGCTCCAAATGGACAACCTCTAGCGCTTGGCCCTGTTCAGCCATCTCAGGTGTTGCTCAGGGTGGTCTTCACTGCTTTGACAGATCCCTGTGCTCTGAAAGCACTAAGATACATGCCTGAGTTGTGGAGGTTATCCACTGTATTTTATTACTTTGATAAAAATGGGTGCAGAGAACTGAGTGAATTTATAGGGACAGGAGTTCAAAATGCTGACCTGTTATTTCCAGAGAAACCAGTTTCCTCTTTGTTTTGAACTGCCCTGTCCTGGCTAATACATTTCTTATTAATGAGTGTTGAGAAAATCCAGGGAGTGGAAACACTGGGGGCTACTATCATTTTCTACTTTCCACTAGTAAATAATTTCTCTTTTATTGTAGAAAATGTGGGACCAGTGTACACTGATTAATTGACGCACTGAAGATGTAGGTTGTGGTAGAAAATGCCTTTATGAGAGTAATTTGGTCATTTATATGGACTTTGTAATGTCTGTGAAAGAAATTATTTTGCAGGTTATTGCATCATTAGTCAAATTTTCTGAAGCACTGATGTGAAAATCCACTGTTATCGGAAACAATCTGGACACTTTTTCTCTGTGCTTATATTTTACAGTGGCTGCTAATTTACAGAAGATTGTAGATGATCCCAAAGCTTTAAAAACATTGACATTTAAGTTGGTAAGTGGAAAGTTACGGAATGAAGGTAAAGATTTCGCCATGCTGTGCCAACAAGTAATAGTAATATCATTTAATAACCTGTTCCATAATTCTGTCGTTGGTTTGTGGGGGTGGGGAAGTGGGAATCCATTTTTGCGTTCATTATTTGGCAGGTCAACATGAGATTTCTTTAATTAGAGTGTAATTGATCCAGAAGAGCGTGTTAGTTTCAGGTGTACAGCAAAGTGAACCAGTCATACATATGTCTGGTTCTTTTTTTCAGACTCTTCTCCTGTATATGTCTGTACAGAGTACTGAGTACAGTGCCCTGTGCTATACAGTAGGTCCTTACTCGTTAGATGTCTTTTGNCGTAACTTTTCTCCCAAGGAGCAAGCGTCTTTTAATTTCATGGCTGCAGTCACCATCTGCAGTGATTTTTGAGTCCAAGAAAATAAAGCCTGTCACTGTTTCCATTGTTTCCCCATCTATTTAACATGAATTGATGGGACAGAATGCCATGATCTTTATTTTTTGAAAATCTTGAGTTTTAAGCCAGCTTTTTCACTCTTCTCTTTTACTTTCATCAAGAGGCTCTTCAGTTCTTTTTCGCTCTCTGCCATAAGGGTGGTGTCATCTGCATATCTGAGATTATTGATATTTCTCCCTGCAATCCTGATTCCAGCTTGTGCTTCATCCAGCCCGGCATTTCATATAATGTATTCTGCATATAAGTTAAATAAGCAGGGTGACAATATACAGACTTTGTATACTCCTTTCCCAATTTGGAAACAGTCCATTGTTCCATGTCTGGTTCTAACTGTTGCTTCTTGACCTGCATAGAGCTTTCTCAGGAGGCACGTAAGGCGGTCTGGTATTCCCATCTCTTTTAAGAATTTTCCACAGCTTGTTGTGATCCACACANATAATGTATTCTGCATATAAGTTAAATAAGCAGGGTGACAATATACAGACTTTGTATACTCCTTTCCCAATTTGGAAACAGTCCATTGTTCCATGTCTGGTTCTAACTGTTGCTTCTTGACCTGCATAGAGCTTTCTCAGGAGGCACGTAAGGCGGTCTGGTATTCCCATCTCTTTTAAGAATTTTCCACAGCTTGTTGTGATCCACACAGTCAAAGGCTTTAGTGTAGCCCGAGAAGCAGAAGTCGATGCTTCTCTGGAGCTCCTTTGCCTTTTCTGTGGCCCGGCGGGTGTTGGCGGTCTGAGCCGGGCAATGGCTGGATGGCACCATCCCCACCCATCAGCAGCTGCCATGTTCTCACCAGGGCTCTTGTCTTGCCTCTAAGACGCCTAGAGAACAACCCAGCAACTGCTAACTCACTTACAAAGGCAGAGATCATTACTGAGTGCTCACTATATATCAGGTTTTCTGCTAAGAACTGCCTGAAAACTTCCCTTCAAGGGTTGTGGCTGTCAGTCACTTGGTCGTGTCCAACTTTTTGTGACCCCCAAGGAGTGCGGCACGCCAGGCTTCCCTATCTTTCACTATCTCCTGGAATTTGCTCAAACTCAAGCCCACTGAGTCAGTGATGACATCCATCCATCTCACCCTCTGTTGCCCCCTTCTCCTCCTGCCCTCAATCTTTCCCAGCATCAGGGTCTTTTCCAGTGAGTCAGCTCTTCACANAGGAGTGCGGCACGCCAGGCTTCCCTATCTTTCACTATCTCCTGGAATTTGCTCAAACTCAAGCCCACTGAGTCAGTGATGACATCCATCCATCTCACCCTCTGTTGCCCCCTTCTCCTCCTGCCCTCAATCTTTCCCAGCATCAGGGTCTTTTCCAGTGAGTCAGCTCTTCACATCAGGTGGCCAAAGTATTGGAGCTTCACCGTCAGTTCCTCCAGCAAATATTCAGGATTGGTTTCCTTTAGGATTGACTGATTCGATCTCCTTGCAGGCCAAGGGATTCTCAAGCATCTTCGCCAACATCATAATTCAAAAGCATCAATTTTTCAGTGCTCAGCCTTCTTTATGGTCCAACTCTCACATCCGTACATGACTGCATAAACACACTACCTTAAAGGGTACTGATATTTATTTTTCTAGGCAGATGTGTGTACACACACACACACACACACACACACGTGATTTCTAAACTACCCCACAATCCTATGTTGGCGTGTTAATCACAATTCAAGGGATCTCCCTAGCAGTCCAGTGTTAAGACTGTGTATCCAATGCAGGTACCTGGTTGGGTAACTAAGATCCCACACGATGTGTGGCATGGCCAAATTAAAAAGAAAATAAACAAATAAAAACAATTCAATCCACAGTACACATACTTGACAATTTCTTCTTAAATTCAGAGTGATTAAAATCTTGAGTTAAAAAAACAAAAAATCAACTGTGAGATCTAAGCCGATGTTTATCACGGCCATAACACTTAAGCTCTTCATTCAATCATTAGTGTACTGATGAAACTCTCTGTAAGGAGTAAAACATCATGTCCTTGGTGACATATGAAGCTGCAAAGCTGTTTCCTCTGTTCTCTGGTTTCCCACTTATATTAACGAGTGTCATAAAAGAAAACCTTTAAGATAATATTTAGTTGCAGAAACAAGCACTGACTTGGAGCACTTAGAGGCACATGTGTGCCTGGGGGGAAGCACTCGAGGGGATCCTGATATTTTATCATGTCGTGGAGATTACTACCCCTGTACCTGCACATCTCCACACTCGGCCCGCTCTCGGTATTTCATGTCTATTTCTGCCCTGACCGGGCCCTGCCAGTGGCACACCTGCACGTTACCCTCAGTAATGACACCAGTAAATAACACATCTTACCCTTTGTCAGAACTAAGATTAAATAAATGTGACATATTTTAAGAAGGAGTGCGTCTCTGTTGTTTACAATTTAGCAACGATAAAGCCATGACAAATACTGTAAGCCATAAATCAAGATATCTACAATTGTACTGCTCTTCTTCATCTCCGGGTTGAACAAGTGTTAATTATAGGGAATTTGAAAATGAGACTTGTTAATGTCATTTTTAATTTAGCATGTTACAGTGTAAATGTTTTCCATTGTGTTAATTTACACCTGTTATCACCAGCTTCATTATTAGGTTTATAGCGGAGCAGTTCTTTGTGACTCTGGAATTTGCTTAAAATGGCAGAAACAATTACTAATTAGAAGGGCATGTTTACTTTAATTATATTTATTTCCTAGTCTAGCTTTATATGTAATGTACTATGGAAGTGTATGATTTAATTAGTGAAACCCATTTATCACAAGTAATTTCTCAAATGAGAACTGCTTAAAAAACACAACAGATTCATTCAGAGGATGATAAATTCCTTGGATGATACGCCTGCAGAGTGACCTGTCTACAGAAATCTTTTGCTCATGAACTCAAGGTATTTTCCCACTTCTGTTACAAATACTGTAATAATTACCAGTAACAAGACTTCAACGCTAACATTTTTAATGCAAATTTTAAATGGGTGTCCAACATTTAGAAATTTATAAGCTCAAAATTTTAAAACCTGTATTCAAAATTAACATAGGCTTCTATTTATTGATATGCACACTGACAAATTTCATTTAAAACTCTAAGTATACAAAAAGCAAATTCCTTCTGTTTTTAATAAAAAGGACATGCCTTTTTTTTTCCCCCCTTGAGTCATTTCTCTGGCACCCAAAGTATAATTGATTTTTCCCCTCCAGATATTGGGGCATAGTTTACTACCAGTGGAATAATTAATTCAGGAAAATACTAACAGTAGATGTTAAATTCCTGGGAAAGATGGCTGGAGAACACGACACTTGGTCTCAAATGACCGCCCCAAAGGCTCTTAGTCACAGAAGGATGTGGCTTTAGAGCAGAGACGGTCTGGTGGGCACCTGAAACATGGGACCAAGACGCAGCCTGTCCTGGCACGCTTCCCAGCCTGACCTCCAGCACAGCTGACCTGACGTGCCTCCTAAGGACCACGTGCGGGGCAGCGCTTCCTCAGGTGGCCTTCTTAACTCCTACAACAGGAAATGAACAGGTACGGACTGCAGGACACTCCACAAGAACTAGACTGGGCTTTTCTAAGTGGTCTACATCACAAAAGATGCTGCAAAAGCCAAGGGAGTATTCTAGATTTAAAAGAGACTAACGAGATGTGACCACTAAATACAATATGTGATACTTGACTGGGTCCTGGATTAAAAAACACCACCAGCTCCATGGAAAATTATTGAGACAACTAGAGCCTGTGCACTAGAATATGGACTGGGCACTATATCATCATATCAAGGTTACGTCTTCCTGGGGTTTTAATAGCAACAGATTGTGTAAGAGAGTCAACTAATTCTTCAGCGACATACCTGAAGTGGTTCAGGATGAACTGTCATATCTGCAACCTCCTTGGAAATATACAAAAAATGACCAAGACCCCAAGCTTCCAATGCAGGGGGCCCAGGTTCAATCCCTGGTTGGGGAACTAGATCCCACATGGTGCAACTAGGACTGGGTACAGCCAAACAAATAATAAATTAAAAAATTTTTTAATATATGAAAAACAAAGTTAGAGCCAGGAAGGAAATGTAGCAAAATGGCAAGTGAATGGGGTTGAGCTCATCACAACATCTTTCTACTTTTCTATAAACTTGAAGTCACAGGTTGGGGAAGTATAACTATTCCAATGGGCTGGGTAGGAGACCGAAGGAGAAATACTCTTTCTACAACTTCTCACATGCAGACTTTCACGAAATACTGTACTCCCCTGTGTGCAACCTTTTCAGCATAATGATTAAACCCATTAAAATGGCAGTTACCCTTAGAAATGGCTTCACAGTGTGCTCCCATATACGCACAGGCAAAATTCCCATAGAGTACATTCTAATCACCTGACATTTTCAGACCCCAGAAAGAATTCATTCTACAGAGCAGCCAAGACATTTCCCATGAAGAAACACGCTTTCATAAATCCCACAGCCCAAAGAGAGAGCCAGTTCTCCATTTGGTTCTGTTATTAAAAATCCAAATATACTGGTTTTTCTAGTAGCTATGTATGGATTTGAGAGCTGAGCCATAAAGAAGCCTGAGTGCCAAAGAACTGATGCTTCTGAATTATGGCGCTGGAGAAGACTCTTGAGAGTCCCTTGGACAGCAAGGAGATCAAACCAGTCAATCCTAAAGGAAATTATCCTTGAATATTCATTGGAAAGACTGATGCTTAGGCTGAAGCCCCAATATTTTGGCCACCTGATGCGAAGAGCCCACTCACTGGAAAAGACCCTGATGCTGGGAAAGACTGAAGGCCGGAGGAGAAGGGGACAACATGCTTGGATGGTTGGATGGCATCGCCGACTCAATGGACATCAGTTTGAGCAAACTCCAGGAGATGGTGAAGGACAGGGAAGCCTGGTATGCTGCACTCCATCGGGTTACAAAGAGTCAGACACAACTTAGTAACTGAATAACAACAATTCTTGACAAATAAAAGTAAGCATTTGTATGTGGAGATTTCACCCAACTAAGAGAAACCCCTCAGAACACTAAAAGGCAGAGTATAGACCACTCATCTCTAAGTAGAGCCCACTCAGTATTTCCATTCTGCTTCTGGACCACTCCCGCTCACCCCCATACAGCAGACAATGCTGACTGCCTGTTCTGGAGGATGCTCACTGCTCTTGGATTGATGGGGTTTAATAGCCAGCAGAATCTGCTATCACAGGACCCACAGAAAGATCCGTCATTCCACAGCCCATCTCCAGTCCTCCCTGTTCAGAAAGAGGAGCACACGCGTTCCCTCTTACTCCTTGCACATGCATCCTCGGTCGCTCAGTTATGATTTCAAGACTCCATGGAATATGCAGCCTGCCAGGCTTCTCTGTCCATGGATGAGAGAGGTCATAAGATGTTTCAAGAAAGAGTAGGAAAATCCAGGCAGAGCCCATATGATGCCTCGGAGGCAGGTGCAGAAGGCTGCTAGTGAAGAGAGCTAGTGAGGTCGCCGACATCTGGGTAAACCTGCAGCTGGGCAGCCTCTAACGATGGCCTCCAAACACACTGCACCTGCACATCCCCAAATGGACAAGTTTCTGGGGTCTTCCACCTCCAGAAAAGGAAAGAACTGGGATGAGGCAAGGCTTGTAGGAGGAGACAAGAGACCAGTAGTGGCCCTGTCTGGGCAGCAGCATCTCCCCACCTCCTCTCTGCCAGGCTGTTAAAAAGTGAAAAACTAACCTGACTCCTGATCTATTGCTTATATAGAGTCAACGTTAAAACCCAGGGTGCTGGACAGGCACAGACTGCATGTGTGTTCACGACCAAGTTCACCCATGTACTACATACACTGCACTGTGTCAGGAAGTAACAACCCCTTAAGGAGAGGCTGCTGAAGCAGGTAAGTTTCAGTCAAACGTAACCTTCACCTTAGAAACCAGGAACTGGAGTAATTAGATTACCATCTTTCCAACACTGTGGGAGAGATGTGATCAATTGGAGCCAAGATCAGTTACATTATTTGGTTTACCTAAGTAATGGACCCTTAAATGCAATCAATACTTCTCCAGGCTGTGAGGCTTCAAGAGCTGAGATGCATTCAACAGAAATGCTCTTGCATTTTCAAAGAGCCTTAGGATGTTCAGTCATGTGGGAGGGGACGGCAGAGACGGGAGGGAGAGAAGGAAAAGGTCATTTAAACGTAGGGTCTGCCTGTCTTTTCCTAGTTCGTGTGCTCTTTTCATGTCTGTTTGTATGGACAGACATGTGAGCTACATGAATTACATTAGATACAATTACATCACATCTTTTACAGAAGATCCTAATCTTGGGAAGAGCAGCCATGCCACTCAGTTTCTTTTGAAAGTTTCAGCACTGAACCTTCTTTACAGGATCAAGAATAAAATTAAGATCGCTGCTGTTGCTAAGTTGCTTCAGTCGTGTCCGACTCCGTGACCCCATAGACGGCAGCCCACCAGGCTCTCCCATCCCTGGGATTCTCCAGGCAAGAACACTGGAGTAGGGTGCCATTTCCTTCTCCAATGCATGAAAGTGAAAAGGGAAAGTGAAGGCGCTCAGTCGTGTCCGACTCTTAGTGACCCCATGGACTACAGCCTACCAGGCTCCTCCGTCCGTGGGATTTTCCAGGCAAGAGTACTGGAGTGGAGTGCCATTGCCTTCTCCTAAGATCGCTACTGACATTCAAAGAAATTCACAAACTTTAGTAAACTGTGAAGTTATGGAGAAAGTGGCAGAGGCAGCCTCACATCTTCCATCTCACCCCACCTCCCCTCCATGAATGGATAAGGGACGGGCAGGGTGGGTCTCACACCCAGTTTGTGTGGGGACCACCCAGTGCTGCTCGGCCTGGATCTGTAACGTCCGTGTGTGTGTCTGTGTGTTAGTCGCTCAGTCATGTTCAACTCTTCGTGACCCCATGAGCTGCAGCTCGCCAGGCTCCTCTGTCCATGGGATTCCCAGGCAAGAACAGTCGAGTGGGCTGCCATTTCCTTCTCCGTCAGCCAGCATGGACTTTCACATTTTGCTGTTTGCCAATAACTGAGAGCTAACTCTGAATAACTGTATGAATGGTCCTAAAATCAAATGGACTCCATGCCAGCAGAGTGAAAGCACACCAGGGCACTCCATTACAGACAGAGCTAGGCTTTCGGCTCACACATCCTTCCTCCAAAATGAAGAAAACGCACCTGGAGCTCTGTCTTCTCATCTGTGCAATGGGGGTAATCAGGAGCCTGCACAGCTTGTCTGGGACTAGGAAAAATAACAGGGCATCTAGAAGCCTCTTAGACACAAGGTAAGTGCTTAGCCTGGTGTGACAGTGTCAGGAGCAGCACCCTCTAGGAAGTTTTCCTTTGAGGGTCTCGCATCTTTCTGGCCACATCATCTGCTGATCCAACGAGAGGAGCCCACGTGCCAAGAACGCTCAGGGAAGCCCCCCAGTGGAGCTTCTCATGGGGGCCTTGAACTCACCCAGTCCTGCACGCCCTCATGAATTCTGCCCGAAGAGCCCTCTTTCTCATCCTCTTGACAGTATTAAAGGATTAACTAGCACTTCGGACTCCTTAAAGAGGCCTGAAGGGTGTTTATGCATGCAATCTAAGTACCTAAGCCCACAGCTGTCCCCGGGGTGCCCACGGACCGCCTCCGTGTATAGTGGATGCACCAGCTCCTTAAATCAAGCATTGAGCTTTCCAGGGGCTGCGGGCTCTGACCTGGTGAAGGTTTCTCACTGCAAGGCATTACTGCTTCCATTTCCTTTAAAAATATCAGTCTAAACCTGAGGATTGCAGAGGGCCCTTGTGGTCAGTAGCACTAGGGAAAGAGAATTCTTTCTGCCTGGGGCCCTGAGGCTGGGACATGGGCTTTTTCCTGCCTTCAGACCTGCACTGAAACAGGGACCCTGCCTGGGTCCTGAACCTGCAGGCCTTTGGACTGAAGCGTAGACCGTTGGCCCTCTTGCTCACCAGTCTTAGACTAAAAATTATTTGCTCCTCTGAGTCTCTGGTTTGCTGACTGACCCTGCAGAGTTTGGGACTTGCTGGCCCTTATAATCACATAAGCCAATCCCTTACAATAAACCTCTTTGTATAAACACACACAGCCTGGTTCTGTTTCTCTGCAGAACCCTGACTAATACAATCACCAAGGGTCTCTACAGTTCTAACCTATGCCTCATGGTCATCCGATCTCTGTTTGCACACCTCACAGGGAGGAGGCCACCTTGCCTCCCACGGCAGATCGTCCTGTTTTAAGGAGGGTGATATGCGAGAAGCACCACCTCTGGACGTGAATCCAAAGCCGAAGCAGCCTCGTTCTCAGCATAAGGAGCCTGGAGCTCACAGGTGTGACGTGAGCTGAGTGGGGTGCACACAGGGCGCCTTTCGTCCTTATTTTCCATTCACCTGCACTAACACAGGTTGAGACTGCCTTGGATGGCACTCTCAGCTTTGCTTCCTCTTGGTTTTCCTGGCTATAAATATCATAATGTTGGTAATACTGCGTCTGCAGGGCACCCTCAGCCCATTTTCACTTGCATCGCGGTGAAGTGAAACCACTCCCCATCCCGCCAAAATCCTGTTCTGGCAAGGACCCTGAGAGCAGAAGTGAGGGACTTCACATCTGCTACAATACCCAACATCCTTTTGTTACCTTCAGGGCACAAATGGTGGAATCATGATCTTGTCATCTAGAGAAGCAGCTCTTCCTGTTCTCCTTCCTGTCATCCAGAGACTGGATTACACATCATTGCCTCCAGCAGGAAACAGGAGACAGCTTCCGGCCCCCAAGCACTCTCTCTCCCCTCCACCTCTCCCAACCAGAGGCCACCAGCCCTGACAGCGCATTACAGCCAACTGGGAGCTTGCAACGTGAACGCCAGGCCCACGCTCAGGGATTCCTATCCAGCTGCGAGTGGAGGGGTGCAGGTGTTAGTAAGAACTTAGGTGATTCTAACGTGCAGCTGATCTGAAGCCAGGCCTCTGTCTAGGCCAGGGGTCAGCAAATCTTTTTCTGTAAACAGCCAGACAGCAAACATCTTACGCACTGTGTGGGCCATCTAGTCCCCAAGGCAGCTGCTCAGCTCTGCTCCTACAGCACAAAAGTGGTTGCAGACAGCACGGAAATGAGTGCCTTGATGGTGTTCCAATAAAACTTTATTTACAAAAGCAAGCAGTGCACTGTAGTTGGCCCACAGACCGCAGCATGTCAATTAATCCATTCCTCATCCAGTTTTAAAAGGGTTGTTGCACCAAATACAAACTCATTGAACTGTGTTATTATCCAGCTCACATTTTTCTGCCTTGCCATGCCACCAGGGACTCTCAGATGGCTTGGTGAGATCAATATTTACTGTCCATCTGACATTCCCTTTCTGTAGCGAACTAATAATCCATGCAAACAGGAATATACTTGTTCTTTGAGGATCCTTTCTGTTTCCCAGTAATCACTGCTGCCTTTTTAGATGTTCACAAACATCTGCTCAAGATTGCTTCTCGAATTTCATCATAAACTGACTTAAGCACACCCATCTGTAGGTTCTAAACTATGCTTTTCCCCCACTGAAAACCAGGACATGTTCACTGAAATCATTTACAATCTCCAGGCATCGCTCTTTCTCTTGATTCACAAACTAATATCTACAGTGGCTCCACAATCCTATCTGTAGGTTCTCTTGGTGCCCAGGAGACCTACATTCTCTATGTAGCAGCTCTCACTCTCCTATCTTGGGCTTTAATTTCTCCCAACCATGTTTATTCTACCTTTTCCCCATTTCAAGATCATTTTTCCTGATAAACATGATAAAGTCAAAATCTGAGTCAACAGCTCTGCTCTCCCTGTGACATCTGTTTGCACTATACCATCTGTTCTAAATAAGGCTCTGCGTTCTTCCTCTTGGCCCCAAATACAATTGCTCTAAAATCTCTATCCAGGTGGCTGTGCATTCTGGGCTGCCTGGAGGAGTCAGGTATCTGTCTTTGGCCCTGAGGTAAATAAATGGTAGTAGAGCCTCTTCACTCGAAAACATGTTCAGTCTGGACAGCTGGTTCTGTACAGAAACCGGAGGAAACGGAGGCAGACCGTATTTCACAGGCTTCGTGACTTCCTGGGTCTTTCACCCACTCAAGAAGAAGAGGAAAGCGTTCCTGCTGAAGCCTCTAACCATGCTGGGTTCACCTCCTGGATTTGCTATTTACTAGCTGTGTGACCTCAGCGTAAGTCATTCATTCCCAGCTTTCGACTTGATGGAATCTTTGTACCTATTAAACTTATGCGTGCCTAATTACAGCACTTAGCACAGCACACAGGTCACGGAGTAAATGCTCAGTGTGACCTACCATTACTGTGAGTATCATTATCAAAGATATTCACCCCCTCAACTCCACCTCCCCACAGTCTTGTAAAGTCTCTCCCACCTTGCTGGAGAAGTCTTTTGTCTTCCCTGGAAAGTGAGGCTCCTCAGAGGAGGTTTCTCCCCTAGCAAAGAAACAACTTGCATTAATAACCTACATAACTCGTGACCTGCTCTGGCAGGAATGCAAACACCTATTCCATGAACCCCTGAGCATCTTGATTCCCTGGAATCAAGATAAACAACACTCCTACATGGTTCCCCTGAGAACAGCAACCCCCACACACACACTGAAACTTGGGAGATTTCAACTCCCAAAGAGCCAGAGTAAATCATACCAGCTAGAAAACACAATGACTACATTAACTTCCTGAGAAAAAAGACTGACCGAAGCATATTCACATAAGAGCATTAGAAAAAGGACCACACAGGAAAAAATGAGTGATAGCTGGGGTTTCAGCACCAAATATAAAAATAGCAACCCTTTACTGAGCGACTACCGTATGCCAAGAAATGACATGCTAGGCATTTCATAAATGTTATTTCATGCATCCCTCTCAACAATTCTTCTGGGGAGTGAGGCTCAGAGGACTCGATGGGTGCATAATTAGTAAATGGCAGGAACAGAGTTCACCCCAGGTCTCCTACACCCAAAGTTCAGGCTCTTTCAGATACATCATGTTATTATTATTTTTTTTATAAAGATAATCCAAACCTGGTTTTAGACACTTAAAAAACAAAACAAAACAAAAAAAGCAGTTTATGGGGTCACAATGAGTTGGACATGACTGACTGACTGAAAAACAACAACAAAAAAAGAAAAAAGCCTTCATGATAAAAAAGCAAAATAATATTTCCTTGCATTTTAGAGCATTCTATATACCTTGTTGATTAAGCAGATAGATGACTTTTAGTCAGCAATTTGGATGATAAAAGTCAGATACCCAAGGTGCTTTTTACACAAGACATATAAAATATACACAAGGCTAGTAGCTTGAAGCAGGTCATTACAATGAATTATTTACATCCAGCAAACTCAAGAGAGGTCTCATTTTGACCCTATCTGTCTACCAGAGAGACAGTGAGTAAATACCATGAAGTGGCCCAGATTCAGAAGATGGGGTCCTATTAATAATGGACTGAACGTCATATGGAAACTCTAATCCCCAGTGAGATAGAGTTGGAGGTGGGCCCTTAGGGAGATAATAAGGATTAGCTGAAGTCATGAGGGTGGGGCTCCTATGATGGAATTAGTGCCCTTATAAAAAGAGGAAAGGACCAGAGCCCTCTCTCTCTCCACTAACTGAGGATTCAGCAAAAAGACATGCATCCACCAACCAGGAAGAAACATCAGCTGGCACTTGATCTTGGGCTTCCCAGCCTTCAGAATTGTGAGGGA
The DNA here is from genome assembly GCA_006410675.1 of Oreotragus oreotragus. Lineage (NCBI taxonomy): Eukaryota > Metazoa > Chordata > Mammalia > Artiodactyla > Bovidae > Oreotragus > Oreotragus oreotragus. Next base: position 134,669 of record SJYX01001952.1, read on the forward strand.
TTAATGTCTGTTTAAGCCACCCACTCTAGTAATTTTGTTAGAGCAGCCTGAACCGACTAAAATAGGTTCCTATCCTAGTCCACATACTGGCTACATGGATGAACTTGTATTAGATGTTTGGTGTCCATGAGCTTGAGCTTTCAGCAGTTAAATTTCCCTTTGAAACTATGTTTTCTTTCAATAAATGATGCTAGAACAACTAGATATCCACATGCAAGGGAATGAAATGGGACCCTGTGTTGGGGAGCCCCAGGGCCATCACCATGCTTAGATATTTGCTGAAAGGACAGGGACTCAGCCGAGTTGTAACAGGATGTATCGCAGCCATGCAGTAAGGATGCAAAGCTGGATCACAAATGAAAAGATTCATGGGAATCTGGAGGAATCCACAGAAAGTCTTCCCTTTCTCTCCTTTCGGTTTACACTGATCACACTTTCCCCGCCCCCAGCAACAACACAGGTACAAGGTTTCTGCCCAGGAAAGCTCATTAGAGACTTGGCACCCCAGGTTTTTATCAGAAGTTGGTCCTGTAATTCAAACCGAAACGACAGATATCCCCTCACAGAAGGAAAGCAAGAGGTCTCCTCCTCACAACAAAATTAACTCAAAATCAATCACAGACCTAAATGGAAGAGCTAAAACTATTTTTAAAACTACTTTAGAATACAGAGGAATTAACCTTCATGACCTTGATTGGCAAAGCTTTCTTAGATATGACACTAAAAGTACAAGTAACAACAAAAAAACAAAGTAGATTTAATCAGCATCATGACAAGAGCCGGTGAGGATATGGAGGAATTAGCACCTTCATACACTACAGGCGAGATATACAGTGATGCAGCCACTTTGGAAAATGGTCTGGCAGTTCCTCAACCGTTAACAGTAGAGTTAAACATCTCAACCAGCAAGTCCCCTCCTAGGTATATACCCAAGAACACTGAGAGCACATACACAAAAACCTGCACACAAATGCTTGAAGCAACATTTCTGTAACAGCCAAAAAGTGTGACCAGTGTGGCCTGTACATTCAGCTGAATACTGTTCAGCAATAAAAAGGAATTGCGTGCGCTGCAATGTGGATAAGCCTTAAAAATGTTATGCTGAGCAAAATAAATCAGACAGAAAAGGCCACATATTATAAAATTCCATTTATAGGAAACTGAAATCTCTAGAGAACAGAAGTAGTAGGGTCATGGTTTTTCCAGGAGTGGGCTTAGTGGGGAGCTGGTCAGGGGCGATAGCTGCAGGGTTTCTTCCGGGGGTCATGAATATGGTCCAAAATCAACTGCAGGGAGGACTGCCCAGTGTGAAAAGACTGTACGGATGAGTTGTATGGTAAGTGAGTTATATCTCAACAAAGCTATTTTTCTTAAAGTGTATATCTGTACTACACCAAGGTAGGTTAACAAAAGGACAATGATAAAATAAAAGCTAATTTTGACCCGGAGGCCACATCAATGCTCCCACTGAAGAGTCAACCAAGAAGCCAGCTGTCAGAACTGGAAGAAGGTGGTCCAGGGCCTGGCCCTGATTCCTTGCAAGGGCCTCTGGAGAGGACAATGAAAGTTTTTTTGGCATGAAACATGGCAGTGTCTACAGGACACCTTTTATAACCCCAACCATATGATGTGCTTCCTTAAAATCCTAAATAACATTCTGCATGACCACAGTCACAAAACACCCATATTCATCTGATCTATTCATCAATAATTAAAGAGCCCTCAGAGGGTCCGGACTTCCCTGGTGGCTCAGAGGTTAAAGTGTCTGCCTCCAATGCGGGAGACCTGGGTTCGATCCCTGGGTCGGGTCCAGGAGATACAAGTGATGATGTCAGGATAGAAATCTGACAGAAGGGGACACTGAGGCACAGCAGTGTTAACGGGCCTGAGGTCACACAACTGCAAGGAAGGAAACTGGGCTTTAAACCCAGTCGCTTTGGCTCCAAAGGCCGTGCCCTTAATGGTGCTAAATGCCATCCACTAAACGCTGCCATCTTTCAGCCACAATTTCCCATCCCTTCTAGAAGCTGGTCAAAGGTTTTGTTGAAATACAGACAAACCACACATTGAATATCTCTCGGAGCTATGAGGAAAACTATTTTGATAGCTATTTTTGTTTACTTATATGTATTTTAAAATGTTTGACTGAAACACTCTTTTTGTTTTAGGACAGTTTTAGATGTAAAGCAAAGCTGCACAGACGGTACAGAGTCGTCCGTACTCTCCATCACCCAGGTTGCCCTGCTGCTCACATCTCACATGACTGGAACCCACCCGGGTTTCCTGCACTTCCTTTCAATTTCACAGTTTCTCCCCCGTTGTCCTTTCCCAATCACATTACAGTTTGTAGTTTCACCTCCTCCAGTCCATGACAGTTTCTCAGAGTGTCCTCATTTCTGATGACCTTGGCTGTTTCGAGGTGTACCAGTCAGGCATTTTGTAGGACGTCCCTCAGTTAGGGTTTTACTGATGTCTTTCTCATCCCTGGACTGAGATTCTAGGAGAGGACCACAGGGGTGTAGGGCCCGTCTTGTCACGTCTCATCAAGGACACGTGCTCACACATGACTCACCACTGCTGACGCTGAGGCTGACCACCTGGCTGAGAAGGCACTCACCAGGTTCCTCCGTCACAGACACACTCCCCCCACAGCCCCCACCCTAAATGGCTCTTTGGAATAAGTCACAAAAAGCAGCCCACACCCCAGGGATGGAGAGTTAAATTCCACTTCCTTGGTGGGTGTAGCTATTTAAACATAATTGTATTTCTAAATGGGTTTAATCTGTCCTGGCATTGAAAACACAAAACATGCCGAACGAGGGTGTCCTGCCCTGCCCTGTCTGTAGTGACCCTGTCAGGGTTCTGAGGGTTCACTTTGTTCTTCCTGTGTCTCAGCATCGGTGAGTAACAGGTACTTTCTGCAAGGTAATAAAAAAAAGTGAACCAAAGAGCTTGCAGTGAAAAGCCGGAAATCTGTTTCATTCTAGAGGATGTTTAACAAACAGGAGGTGAGAGGAAGGAGACGTTATCCTGTGAGACAGGGGGTGACACGATTTGTATGTGTTCATATGGGCTTCTTGCCTGGAAAATCCCACGGACAGAGGACCCTGGTGGGCTACAGTTCTTGGGGTCGCAGACTCAGACACAGCTAAGTGACTAACAGTTAGACTTTTCATATTCTTTTAAAAGATACTTTTTAATGTGGACCATTTAAAAAGTCTTTTTTGAATTTGTTACAATATTTTTTCTGTTATCAGTTCAGTTCAGTCGCTCAGTCGTGTCTGACTCTTTGCGACCCCATGAACCTCAGCATGTCAGGCCTCCCTGTCCATCACCAACTCCCGGAGTCCACCCAAACCCATGTCCATTGAGTCAGTGATACCATCCAACCATCTCATCCTCTGTCATCCCCTTCTCCTTCTGCCCCCAATCCCTCCCAACATCAGGGTCTTTTCAAATGAGTCAGCTCTTCGCATCAGGTGGCCAAAGTATTGGAGTTTCAGCTTCAGCATCAGTCCTTCCAATGATCTCCTTTAGGATGGACTGGTTGCATCTCCTTGCAGTCCAAGGGACTCTCAAGAGTCTTCTCCAACACCACAGTTCAAAAGCATCAATTCTTCAGCGCTAAACTTTCTTTATAGTCCAACTCTGACATCCATAGTTCTGTTATCAGTTTTGGTTTTTTGGCTGAAAGGCATGTGGGATCTTAGACCCCTGAGCAGGGATCAAACACGTACCTCCTGCATTGAAAGGTGAAGTCTTAACCACTGGACTGCCAAGGAAGTCCCGTATGGACAGTTATGGACAGTTGGAAGTCCCGTATGGAGAGCTTCCAACGAGCTCTCCAGTCACTACAGGTATAAACATAATTTCAAAGTGAGGTGTCAGGCTTCTCAAAGGAACTTTTCAAGATTAGCGTATCACAACTATTTCATGACTGTTTATACCCTCTGCCCACTCTAGATTAAAACAAAATAAAAGGAGGTCAAGAGAGAATTTCTATTTCTTTGAGAAAAAAAGCTGTGCTGTGATTATCACTACCAATGCTGCTGGGGTTGGGCTGGGGCAGCAAGTGGGTGGAGTGCCCACTCTCACCTGACTCTCATGAGAGAAGCTCCAAGAAGAAAAGCGCTGCCCTCCACATGGCTGCCCTAGAGCTGAAGGCCGCCCAGTGAGCAGGACGGGAAGCCGACCCCCGCCTGGAGGCCGGGGTGGACACAACTGCTCAGGCAGCACCTGCACCCTGGTGCCCGCTCCCAGGTGGAACTAAGGGGCCTTGGCCTGGGGAGCCACACGCAGAACGTATGGTGGGGCTGCTGCCCGGAGGTCACCCTGAGGCTTCTTCCAGGGGATGAGGTGACCCCAACAGGGTCTAGATGGAGCAGACCTCTGTAAAAATCACCATCTGTGAGGGTACTTGGGAGCAGCTGAAGGAAAAGGCTGCCCTGGCAAGGGGGGCAATTCAGACAGACAAGGAGGTGAAATATAAAAGAAACATTAACTGATATGGAGCATACGATGAGAGGGTCTAAAATAAGTCTCAACACAGTCCTTGAAGAAAATAATAGAAAAGATGGAGGAAAGGGGATATGTATTCAAGAAAATAATAACCCAGACTTTTCCAGAGGTGATAAGACATGAATCCACAGATATACTAATTGGGGTAAATAAAAAGAAATCCAGCGTAGACACACTGTAGTAAAACTGAAAAGCACCAGAGATAAAGACATAACACAGAAGCTAAGCCCAGAAAACACAGAGCCAGCTTTTACCCAGACTGGGCAGGTAAGAAATCTTCTCTATTTCTCACAATTAAACTGCCTTTCTTTCCTCAACTCCTTTTCTTTCTCAACACAAACCCAATGAAAAAGGGCAGCGAGAACACAGGGGATGATGAAAAAGGCCCCAAACACACCTCCTCCTCCTCCGTTATCAGGGTGGATGCCCACAAGCATGCCTCAGGCAGGAAAAGTCTTACCTTTGGATGAATGAAGTCTCTCAAGTTTTTATTAACGTACTAATTCTTTGATGCTTTCGAACTGTGGTCCTGGAGAAGACTCTTGAGAGTCCCTTGGACAGCAAGGAGATCAAACAAGTCAATCCCAAAGGAAATCAACCCTGAATATTCATTGGAAGGACTGATGCTAAAAGTGAAGCTCCAATACTTTGGCCACATGATGCAAAGAGCCAACTCACTGGAAAAGACCATGATGCTCGGAAAGACTGAGGCCAAGAGGAAAAGAGATGATAGAGGATGAGACGGTTGGATGGCCTCACCATTTCAATAGACATGAATGTGGGCGAACTCTGGGGAATGGCGAGGAACAGGGAGGCCTGGGGTGCTGCAGTCCATAGGGTTGCACAGTCAGACATGACTTGGAGGCTGAATAACAATACACTTGACTGTTTATTCCAACCGCTACTAATTTGAGACAGTGTGTTTTCTACTTAACCCAAATGTCCACTGTAAAAACAGACTCATGGGTGGTCCCTCTTCAATGCAAGTGTGAAATTCTTGTGACTTCTGTAGTGCAGTCCGCAGAACAGATCAAGACTATCTCTCGCCACTTGTTTTCCCAGGCATGGACACCACAGTTGGCTTGATACATGTGGCCTGTGTAAACCCAGACATAATCACTCTGCAGCAATAATTTTACACTCACCTCCGCTCCTTTTTCTAATAAGCAAAATATTACCTGCCAACTGGTTGAGAAAAGCATCTATTCTTTTATGAATACTATAGATGCCTTTTGAAATGCTCTTCTTATACATCAGCTGACCAGAAAAAGAGGATGAGATAATGAATAATTCCCAGGGGAAGGAAAAAAATCCCCCCTTCAGCTGGTTTAAGTCTTGCCAATAATGTGCACATCGCATTTCGCATTTACCATAAAGCTCTTCAATTAGTTCATAGACAAGTTAACCTCCTCACTCCCAGAAAATATAATTCACACACACTTTATACCGTGCGGCATTCGGCTGGCTATTATCCATCATTTACAAGTGTTATTTGTCTATAAAAATGACACCAAATTTTTGAAAAATGACACTGCTCTGCCTGCTTCTAGCAATGTTTTAAAAAATGGTACCCCTGCAAAAGGCTTTAAGTTGGATAAAGAGCAATTAGTCAAAGAAGCAATAAATATTTTTTAAAAGGATATAAATGATTGCTTGTCCAGATAGCCAAATGACCAAAGGCTGATGCACAATAAAATAAGGGTTAATGTAAAAGAGTCCACTTGATTATTTATGGTTAATAAAGTTAATCAAATTCAGTGCTTCTTACTCATGCATGCGTTTAAACAGAAACACAAGTCTGATATGCATATTTATGGAAAACAGCCCAAAAGATCATTATCTCTAAAAGAAATCTGGAAAAGAAAGAGATGCCTAAAATGTTGTTTCCTCTCACAACAAACTGCTTTGCTTCAAACACAAACATTTATTTTAATTAAAATGATTAAGCCAAATAATATTTTCCACAACTGACAACCATGACTAAAACATGAATCCCAGGATTAAATATTAAAATAATTTTTGGAGACATAAAAATACTCAGTCAGAGCCCTTCAATTTTCCTTTTTCCGGTATCTCATCCACCTATCCTTGAGTATTTTTGTTCCTCCATTCAAAAATCTAGTCTCCAAAGACATGTTAGGATCTTTTTAAAACAAAATTAGATAAGCATAAGCTCATCAATCAGCAATTTCTAAATTATCTTCAAGTGGTTGGGTCTTTCATGTCACTTATCTGCATAAAATTAAGTGTAAAAGAGTTCCCAAGAAAAGAAGACAGAAAACTAACTTCATCTCATAAAAGTTCTCCAATCGTGTCAGCAGACAGCTGCCATTATTACGGCTCACACTTATAAATCAGTGGTTATATACACTGGTTAAGCAAGGAAAGAAATGAAGAAGGCAATTATAGAGTGGTGAAATTCCCATGCAGCACATTTGCGGTCAATATTGCTAAACAGGGGTTTACTTGTACTTAAAAAAAAAAAAATCTCCAGGCATTTTGGGAGATAGCCATTTTTGAGGGGAAGAAAGTAGGAAATCAATGCAATTTGTCTTACAAGAAAAAAAAAAAAAACAGCAAGAAATCAACAAATTATCATTATAACTCAGTTCATTGTTTATTTTGAAAGTGAATACTAAAACTTCCACATATCATAAAATGACAAAACAGTGCTGAATTAAACTGAGAGTAGAACAACTGGGGGGAATGGGTGACATATAAATACATACAGACATTTAGTGACAAATGAGCCACTGGCAAACACATACAGGAAAGAGCCCACCTGGAGGTTCCTGTCTCTTTTCTGGCCTGGGCCACATGAATAAGGGCCACAATGCCATTCCTAATCTTAGTTCCCATTTCTTGGACGCTCTATTAACTCTTCTTTTAACGCACGGCTGAATATTCTAACCAACACACTGCAGACACACAGTTACTAGATGCTGATTAGACGGTAATGTGTTTGTAATGGTCTGTCGTAGAAGGTTCTGGCAGACCCAGTGAGGGCTCCTTTATTCTCCCCTTATGACATGTTAGTCACTCAGTCATGTCTGACTCTTGGTGACCCCATGGACTGTAACCTGCCAGAATCCTCTGTTCATGGGATTCTTCAGGCAATTCTACTGGAGTGGGTTGCCATTCTCTTCTCCAGGGGATGTTCCCAACCCAGGGACTGAACTCGGGTCTCCTGCATTGCAGGCAGATTCCTTACCATCTGAGCCACCAGGGAGGCCTTCTCCACTTATGACTACATGTTAATATGTCATGGCCTAGGTATTGCATCAGAACAAGCAGTGCACCTCCCTGCAAGAGGAGAAACATCCTCTCTCCATCTTCTTAAAATTACTTGAAAGAAATGAGAGATCTTTTCCAATTGAGGACCAAATAACGTTTATCGTGTCTGAGGCACCATTTGATTTTCAAAGCATTTGCCAGGGATCTATTCATTAACTCCCACAGTAACTCTGCAAGGAAAGGCAGAGAAAATACTGTCTGATACAGACATGTTACAGAGGGGAAGCTGGGAGACAGATCTACAGAAAACTTGACGACAGGCTTAGAGCGTCAACAAATAGAACCTAGAGAAGATAACTTATTTCTATCTTCCACTCCAGGATCACCTATGATCTGAAGGCAATAACGCTCTTGACAACGAGCAGCTGCAGTGACTTGTATCTTCAGCTAAACTCTCCTACCCATAATTCTTTTCCTCTCAACCAGGAAACGCGAAGATCTGCTCATACTTTCACTTAAGTGGTGTTGCTCAAAAAACCAGATGAATAATCCTAAATCCCCAGGGAGATGTAAAAAGTTGACTTCTTGGAGTCCAGTCTACAGCCAAGGAAAGAGCTGGGTGATCTGCAGGGGAAACAGTCTCTTGTCTGTTTCCTTCCTGAGAACAAATGGAGCCAGCCCAGACCCAAGTGTGCATGTGTGTGCATACACACACCCTTCTTCAAGCTCATCTGAGCTCAATTAAGAGAGCTGTTTCTGAGTGATCTCTTCCCCACAAGGTCAGAATTTCCTGGTAAATATTTCTGACAACTCCACCCTGTTGAAGAGCAACAGCAAAATAAGAAACCACTAGAAAAGGAGTCTGAATTCCACGGAGAAGCCAACAGTGGCGTTAAGAAGAATGGCAACTAAATGGTCACAACATTTATGGCCTTTATGTAATCCATACATCAAGACTCTGGCTAGGCCACATTTTTAGCATCCCTCCTCACAAGGTAGGGCAAGGATGCTTATTAACCCTATTTCACCAAAGAACTTTGGCCCAGAGAATTAAAAGACTTGTCTGGACTCTAAATGGGTGGCAAGGTAGAGAGACATGAATTCAGGTCTCCCAACTCCTGCCTAACTAAATGATGGACAGCTCAGAAGAGTTATAGAAAAGTCAACACACAGTGTCAGCTGTTATTTACACTGCCTATGATAAATGTTTGTGCCGGGGGAGGGGGGCTGGGGGGGACTTCAAACAAGATGGGAAAGAGTTTAAACACAAAGGGCCAAACGGTTTAATATAGGAGAAAAATCTGTTTGCTTTTCCTCCAGGGGTGGAGCTGGTCAGGAACAGCCTGTTCTCCTAAGAAAGGCTGGCCCAGCAGAACCAGAGCCACCAGACCCCAGGCCACGTGGACCTGAGATGCACGCTGCTTCGGCACAGCTAGCTTCTCTCTTAATGCTCCAAGTTCTGCCCTTTTAAATCCTGCCTGTCTGTGACCTGGAATGTCAGTGATCTCTTCTGCCAAGCCAGACTCAGATTTGTGCTATAAACAATGACCAAGCGTCCAAATTCTGATATGGAGCAAAGGGAGAAAGGAGGAAAAGAAAATTAACTGTGGGTCTGCAGAAGCTAAGGGATGATCCGATCCTGGAAGGAACAGACACACCGTACCCTGCCCATTGAGCTGGGAGGTTTCTGTGGTTGAGATCTTGGTTGTTTATGGGGGTTGTGTGGGATTTCCTCTGTGGGGGACTCACAGTTAGTCCAGAGCAGGAAAGCCTCAATAGGAAGAAGCTGGGTTGCTTGGAATAGCACAAAGGCTGTCATGCCATGGAAGGACTACACACACGCAGAGCAGAGCTTCCTAACAATCAAGAAGGCATCAAGCACGGCGAAGCCCGACTAGAAACTGGAGGCTCATCTGCCTCCCACAAAAGCTCAGACGCCCTCAGTCAAAGACGCTGGGAGGAGACTTTCACACGGAGAAAGATGTCAGACACAGTGAAAGCAAGGACTCCTTCAAACGCTAAGATTTGATTGTTGTTCTTTAGTTGCTGAGTCATGTCCGACTTTTTACGACTCCGCGGACTGTAGCCCGCCAACTTCTCTGTCCATGGGATTTCCCAGGCAAGAATACTGGAGTGGGTGGCCATTCCCTCCTCCGGGGGATCTTCCCAACTCAGGGGTCGAACCCACATCTCCTGCATTGGCAGGCAGATTCTTTATCACTGAGCCACCTGGGAGGCCCTTGAGGATTCGATGATGGTTTCTAAATGCCTCTGCTCAGGCCCTCACAATGGTCACTTGCAAAGGACAAGCACTGGGGTCACGGACTGAGTCCCAAGGTCGGGACTGTTATCTCATAACTGTGTGACACGAGGTCACTCTTCCAGCCAAGTGTGGCCTCCAAATTGTGGTGTTTAGTAAAACCAGCTGCAGAACCAACTCAACCATAAAGATATTTCTATCTATTCTCTACAACTTCTAAATCCTACTCTCTAGAAGTGGATCCAGGAATCTCAGTTGTTAAAAAGCCTTCCAATTTGCAGAAGCAGGGATAAACTTTTTAGCCGACATCTTTATTTGTGAAATAGGATGTTAGCTTTTGCCTAAACGAGTCACGAAGATATGTAAACAAGATGACAAAACACTTAGCATAGCCTGTATCTAGTAAACACCCAGGCCCTTAAAAAATGTGTTCTCTGTAGGGCAAGATCAAGCTCATAAGCATTCATTGACTAAAAATGAGGACACCGTGACTTTTCATAGAGTAAATGTTCAGCCATCTCCTATGCTCTTAACCTATTTTCCTGTCCTTCAGGCATGAAACTTGGATGAAATTGGATGCAACAATATTTCAATCAGTCAAAAAAAAAATGCCTTAGACACGCAAACACTTGTTCAGTCACTAAGTCGTGTCCAACTTTTTGTGACCCTGTAGGCTACAGCACGCCAGGCTCCCCGGTCCTTCACTATCTCCTAGAGTTTGCTCAGACTCATGTCCATTGAGCCAATGATGCCTTCCCAGCACCTCACCCTCTGTTGCCCTCTTCTCTTTACCTCAATCTTTTCAGCATCACAGTGTTTTCCAGTGGGTTGGCTGTTGGCATCAGGTGGTCAACTACTGGAAAAACCATACCTTTGACTATACAGACCTTTGTCGCCAAAGTGATGTCACTGCTTTTTAATATACTGTCTAAGCTTGTCGTAGCTTTTCTATTGTGAACATTACCCTAAGTTAATTTAACATAAAGATGCATGGAAAAGTTTAATAGAGTACTACATACAGCCTTTGAATTTTTGCTCTTTTATAACAATTAGAAGCTTAAGCTATAAATTCTGTACAACGTTGAAAACTCATATTTATTTCTACATACTCAGGTGAAAGATAAAAGACCCCATTTTTCTTCTTCCTTTTATCAAGCAGTCACATTCACTCGTTTAAAATCCTGCAAGGCACCGAGGCGGAAGAATTATCCTGTTCTGACATTTCTATTGCCACAAACGGCTCCCATTCCTTAATTGTAAAGTTGCTTCTAGACACGAGGGTGAGCGTTAAAATACCCGCAGACAGAAAGGAAGAAAGGAGGTAATTGGAGCAATTTATATCGAGTGAAAAGACATCTCCTGGGTCTCTGCATCTCTCATTGCAAGTTATTAGACTGTTTCTGTTTGGGTGGTTTTATACAAAAAAGTGGTAAAGCGTGGTTGTTTCAGCACACCTAAAGGTTACACTCCAGCAGCTGATCTGTACGTGAGAACAAGGAGCTGTCAAATACTTTGCCTTCCAGCAGATTAAAACCGGCTGACTAACAGATGCGAAACTGTCGTTGCTGAATTGCTGTGAATAGAAATCTGAGCATTTCCGGAAGATACATCACTTTTTAGAGCAGTTGTCTGATGCCTCGGGTCCATCATCCTGTTCACGACTGAGACAGAACCCCTGTCTCTCATTTATGCTCACCCTCTGGTTCCCCCGAAGGACGACACAGGGTTCGGCACTATTCTCCAGCTGTGTGCTTGGAAAGGGATATGCTGGCTTCTGATCACTGGTGATATTTTCACCTTGCCTCACACATGATCATTTTAGAAACACACTGTCTTCATTTCTGACTGGCCCTACACGGCCGTGGCCCCGAGAGACTCTGTGCTCACCTCTGTCACACAGGAAGCCTCTGACTCAGTTTTGCAGATGCTCAGGCAAGCTTTGCTGAATGAAGCAACTATCCTTAACACCTAAAGATCTATGCCCTCCGGATGGTTTTTGGCAAAGTCTTCATATTGCAAACCGCCATCTCTAGTGAACGTGTCTGATTGTTCTTAACTTTAGTAAATGAAGTTTTTCTTAAAATGGGACATATTGTTTCTGGCTTTCCGTTTTAAAGTTATTGATAGAAAAGAACATTTTGAGAGTACACAATAGAAAAAAATTATAGTTAAATTCTTGTCCAGCAGAGTGTAGGTACTCAAATATTGTTCAAAAAGACTCTACATTTTAGAAGTTACAGCACGGAAACACTGGATTTGAAATATACTGCAATTTAACAATGTAAATTTATTCCTTTTGATTGTGATCTAATAGTATATGACCTTTTCTAAAAAGAAGCAGAATGTATGTAAAAGCTTAAGGCTGGAACTGTCATCACATAAAACAGAGAACGTTTCTAAAAACAAAAATGATTGACAGGAGAAAAGTCTGAGATATCTTTTAATGAAAGTATAAAAATTATAGGAGGGGTTCAAAGCTCCAAACTCTGGGTTTTCACGTAAAGAGAGTACAAAACATGAATTGTGAGATGTACGCTAGACTGTCTATAAATAAGATGACTCCATGAAGCCACATTATACAAATATGGACTTCAGTTTGAAATAACAGTCCCAGGACAATAGGGAACACACACTTATTGATCCTCAAAACACATTTGGAGGGAGGGAGTGCAATTCTGTAAGGCTCCTCACCTGAAGAAAGCAAGCTCCAAGCTTTGGATCCAACCTAAACAGGACCAGTGAGAGGGCTCCGTGGCGGGGTCTTCCTTCAAAGGGGCTGGCAACACTCAGATGTTAGAAGGCTTCGGGCAGAACGGTCCATGAACACGCAATGCCGCAGTAAACAGGCTGGGCCTTGATCTAAACACCATGACTGTGATGTGCTTTTCCTTTTTCTCTGCACATCAGCCGCCTGTTCCCTGGGGAGATATTCTGCCCATCTCAGAGCTGCAGTGAGTACAGACCCCAGGCACCCTCCGCATGGCAGAGGGTAGGTAGGTAGATCTGTAGGGTAGGTCTGTAGGTAGGACAGTCTGCAGATCCAGCTTGCTCAACTAAACACCACTGCTCGTGTATTTTTATGCCTTCTGATGCCTGTTACTAAACATAGACCCTAGGAGAGTCGCTAAAAACTGGAGCTTTCTAGTCTACGAGATGGGATGGCCAAAAAGTCACTTCAATTTTCACCACAGCATGAGACATTTTACACTCCCTGTGTCCTTGTGCTCAGGATGTCCTCCAAGTGACCCCTTGGCCTTCAAGAGAACACGCTGTGGACCCACGGGGAGCAGGAGCCACGGAGGGGGAGTCCTGAGTCGGCTGGAGCACTGCTGGCTAGGCCACACTGGGAGGGGGGCCTCCTATGATACAGGCTGCAGTCCCAGGAAGGTGCCAACCGGGGACCAGGAGGGAAGGTGTCAGCAACAAGCTGAAACGCCTCCAAAGTCACCCCGAGTGCTCACCTTTGGTTTTCTTAAGTGTGGGAGTAATGCCATGAATGTCACAAATATTGACTTCTTGGTTTTTATTACAATAAAATATGCTTGGCCCACTTTATAGATTTTCTGCACCCATAAAATTCCTCTGAAACATGCTCCCCAAATAACTATCGTGGCTGTCTCTTATTTGTATTTTCTTTATCTTTGACATTCTCTCACTGTTTTCTTTTTTCCTGCCATCACTCTTACTTTAACAGAGTCCTTCTGTTCCTGATCTCTGTTCCCATATTAAATGACCTGGCTAATGAATTTACAGATTTAAACACGAATATGGTATTGCTGGGCTTCAGTGAAATGTCAATGACAACGTCCAGCACTTTAAAGTCTGAATGTTGAAGACAGATTCCCTAATCTCAGTCTTGGAGAAACTTCCTCTGCTGCAAACTGTGTTCCCCAAAATTCATCCACTGAAGGCCTAACCCTGAGGCACTCAGAATGTGACCTTATTTGGAAATAGGGCCTGTGCAGATATAATCAGTCAAGATGCCACACCAGAGCAGAGTGGGCCCCTAATACATTATGGCTGATGTTCTTACAACAGGGAGACATTTGAACACAAACCTGCACACAAAGGGTCAACATGAAAGTAGAGATCAAGGGGACCACAAGCCAAGAACATGAAGTGTTGCCAGCAAACCAGGAGAAGCTAGGAGAGAGGCATGAACAGATTGTCCCTCCCAGCCCTAAGAAGTCCTGCCTACACCTTCATCTTGGAGTACCAGCCTCCAAAAAAATGAGGCAGTGAATTTCTGTTGTTAAAGCCTTCCGGTCTGCGGCACTTGGTCACAGTAGCCCTAGCCACTCACTGTCTATGTTCCCCAAGAAGCTCAACTCAACACAACGCAACCGTCAGTCAAACTCAGTACAACACGGAGCCAGGTACACAAGACACTAACCTTTTCTCAAGTAAAGGCAAGTTCATGTAGCACGGTCACAAGTTAAAAATTAAAGTATTGCTTTTGCCATCTACAATTCAAAAGCTGCTATCAAGAGCTTGCAGAAGCCTGCTTCATGGAAATCAGGGGTTTTTGTTTTGTTTGGGGGTGTTTTTTCCACACTTCAAGAACTAGAGAATAAAGGCCCAGGAGAGTGCCTACTGACATGGTTTATCCTGATTACACAATTCTGCCCCCGCAGAATGAAGTAGGATTTTGGAGACAACCACTGCCACTCAGAGGCACACTGAAGCCCACCTTTAAACCCTGGTAGAGAAGAAGGTAAGAGGAGGCAGCATGATGCCTGAATAGATTTTTTAAATTCTAATTAAAATGTTCAAAAGGACTATTATAGGATCTTAACTCCTGCCAGTAAATAGAGTACTTAATTACATGACAATGAGCTATAAATATCACCCCTCTAGAAAGGAAACTGGGGGCAGAGTTCTCTGGGCTCTAGGGAGTATCCTTCGCTTTTACGAGAATGGCCTGTGCTAACTTCTTGTGCTTCTCAGTAGGGGATGAGATGACTTCAGAGAAGACCACACAGAAGCTGGCCTTGGATGAAGTTCAATGTCAAGGATCCCAGGTAAAATGTGGCAAACACCCCTAGCGCCCCAGACCACCTCTTCCAAAACCCTCCTAGGAAACACAAATGATCCAACCTTCACTAAGGAAACAAGTCCTCAAGCACAGCAACAAAATCTGGGGCCACAGATTTGCCCCTCCAGGGAAGGGGGTACTTCTTATACTAGAGCTCTGAAAACTAAAAGGAAGAAGCATATGACATCAGTCATAACGCATTAGAGGCCCACAGTCAGAGGATCGTCTGGGCTGTTTGCTTCTCTGATTCTCTGTCAGGACACTCTGTCGGGATGCTGTGCTGAAAATACCCTTCCATGGAGCACAACCAAAGCAGAGCTTGGAGGACTAGCAGCTACACCTCCTAGAAATCGTCAGACCAGAATAATCCTATTTCTGTTTGTGGCAACAACAGTAGCAAAAAAAAAAAAGCAAAAGAGAAAAGAAAATTAAGGAAACAACTAAAGAAATTTCCATATAATTAGGGAAAAGCTCAGACTTGGGTATTTTATAAGTGATTCAAGCTTTCGCTCTTCCTTCCAGGTTCTAGCCAAATCCCCAGTGTGCACTTGTCTGCTGATGTTTCCTGTGATGGTGAACACAGAAGACCGTGTTCTAGCTGTCTCGCTGGCCTCTCTTCTGTAAGAAGTTTCAGGCCTTGAAGGCACTGCACTATCAGAATATCCTGGGGCCCGGACTATGGAGCCCTGGTACCTCCTGGCTAACTGGACACACCCATAACCACACAGCCCAGAATCTTTGTGCTCATCCACCACTCACAGGGGGTGTTAATCTGGTTTGCAGGCCAGCTGGCAGGCCTCCGCCAAAGCAAATTAGAAAATCAGACTGGACTAGAGAAACAAAATTCTCTTGGCCCAACAGAGTTTCTTCTGATGCCATGGGTACAAAGTGGCTGCCGTTTATGGGGAAAAAGTTGTGTCTTCGGCGTCACTGAAATTTGGTCCCTCACACTCTGTATCGCCCCCCCCATCAATTACGTCTCTAACTGCAAACCGAGATAAGTTCTTATCTACCGCAGTAACAATTAAAATGTCACCCCGAGACAAAGAAGATTTCGCACAGCTTCTACTGCAGCAAACGACCAAGATGTCAGTGTCACCTCCACACTAAATGCAGGAATCTGTTTCCCACAGAGGATTCAATATTTTCCCAGTGCTTAAAAAAAAAAAGCCTCACCACTAGAAAGTAAATCCATGTGACCTCAACATCAAGTGCAAGAGTGGTCAGTGCAGCTGAACTCCCAGAGAAGCAGAAACCCCATATCTTCACACCTAACTTCCTAGAAGACAAGCCTCAAAGTACTTGTGGTTCTGGCCCCGGGAACCTGTTTGCCTTTTCCTCTGCACGACTGAGTTAGTGTACGTCCTAGACGCTCCTTCCAGAGGCTTTGCCTTTGACTCTGAGTTGCTAAAATCGTCTCCTGATAGTGTCATTCTTTCCCCATTTTTTTCCTCTTAATAAACTTCCTGTTGCAGCCCAAGAGGCTGGAACAGTGCAGGTGTAGCTCCTGCAAGAATGCTAAAGATGATTTAATCTGCTAGCAATACCTCCTCCACGGGAGGGAAGCCTGGTCTCCTGGGCCAGGGCAAGGCCAGCAACACCAGAGTGTGTGGGAGGCAAGAAAACGGCCCCCAGAGATGGGAGTGTTCCAAGGGACCTGGAAATATCTTACGGCAGGAGGAAAAGAGGCTTTGCAGGGGGACTAAGGTAGGGATCTCAAGCTGGAGATATTTTCCGGAACAATCTCAGTTTGTGTGTTAGTCACTCAGTTGTGTCTGACTGTTTGTGAACCCACAGACTGTAGCCCACCTGACTCCTCTGTCCATGGAATTCTACAGGCAAGAATACTGGAGTGGATTGCCATTCCCTCCTCCAGAGGAACTTTTCAGCTCGGGGATCAAACCCTGGTCTCCTGCATCACAGGCAGATTCTTTACCATTTGAGCTATAGGGATGATCTCAGTGGACCCAACCTAATCACAAAGGTTCTTAGAAGCAGGAGGCAGGAGGGTTAGAGAACCAGGGGTTTTGGGGGTGGCTGCTGGCCGTGAAGATGGAGAAAGACACCAGGAGTCAAGCGTTGCAGAGAGACTCCAGCAGCTGGACAAAGGCAACAGATCCTCCTGACAGCCTCTAGAAGGAACACAGTCCTGTGGACACCTTGATTTTAGCCCAGGGAAGCCTGTTTCAGTCTTTGGATCTTCAGAACTGCAAATAAATGTGTGCCATTTCAACCCACCGAGTTTGAGAAAATTTGCTCCAGCCACACCACCGAATGTAATCCAGCATGTTACCCGCCTCCCTTCTGATCTAATATGACCTGGGAGTTTGGGGAAGCAAGTAGGCAGAAAATTCCTAGCAGGTCTCCAAACTGTTCTCAGCTACCTCCACTCCCCGTGATGAGCTGTTCCATTAACAGAAGCTAACCAGGCATCACTTCCTTTCCTTGAAGACTACTCAGCATTGCAGAGTTTTTAAGGCTGGACACACAATCTGATCATTTAAGCCAAACCTACAGTTTTATCAAGAGGAAAATTATTTTCCTTTCATCAAGAGGAAAATAAGAATGCAGAGAGTGTCGAGGAATGCCCAGGGACATCCAGTCAATGGGTAACTTCTGCTGATATCTTAACCCCGTCATACAAATCTCCTATCTCCTGCTTGTATCATCAACAACCGGGTCCCTCAGAAACAGACTTTCTTCCCTAGGTTATTCCACTGGCAAACTTCTCCAAACTCTTTCAGATAGTAAAAGGTGCATATTTTGCGTATCCCCACAGACAACTCGGAGAACTACAATGCACGTCACAGCATCAGGCACAAGCTAGGAAAGAGGGCGATAGCCTGGTTGCGATCTTGAAGCCAGACACCTTCAGCTTCTGCTGACACGTAAACGATATCATAAATCAATGCAGAAGTCTGTCAAGCTGTAGGTTCTACAGATGCCATCCAAAACACTTATATGCGGAACCCAAAATACAACACAAATGAACTTCTCTATGAAACGGAAACAGGCTCACGGACACAGAGCAGGCTTGTGGCTGCCAAGCCAGAGAGGGAAGGATGATGGATTGGGAGTTTGGGATTAGCAGATGGAAACTATTATGCATAGAATGAATGGACAACAAGGTCCCCACCTGCAGAGCACAAGGAGCTCCACTCAACATGACAGTGATAAACTATAACAGAAAAGAATATATATACACACACACATGCATATATATATAATGGAATCACTTTGCTGTACAATGGAAATTAACACAACATTGGAAATCAACTGTTGTTGTTCAGTCGTTACGTTGCGCCCGATTCTTTGTGAGCCCATGGACTGCACCATGCCAGGCTTCCCTGTCCTTCACCATCTCCCAGAGTTTGCTTAAACTCATGTCCATTGAGTCAGTGATGCTATCCAACTGCCTCATCCTCTGCCGCCCCCTTTTTCTCCTGCCCTCAATCTTTCCCAACTTCAATAAAATAAATTTTTTAAATACTAGAGAGTTTTTAGCACCTCAAATTTGCAGCTTTTTACAAGGCTGGCTTTTATTATTTTGAACCAAAATAGTCTGTTTAGAGCTGGCAGAGGCTTAGAGACTATTTGTTCCACCTTTCACTGAGTTGGAGAATTCTCTCGACAGGAGAATGTACACATGACGTGGTCCTGACTCAGAAGCACAAACTAAACAACGTCTCAGGGGCCATCTCCCAGCTGCAGTGCTGGGGCTTGTTTCTAATCAGTGCATAAGTGATGGCCAAGGGCACAGGCTCATTGTGCTGCAGGCTGAACTGGGTTAAGTGGACTTGCAAACATCTCCCAGTGAAAGGATTAAAAACTCAAATTAAGAATAATATTACGTCGAATGGACTTAACTGTTATACACAGACAGTACACTTAATCTCCTGGGCATATTTACAGAGAAAATCATAATTCAAAAAGATACATGTACCCCAAAGTCCACTGCAGCACTATTTACAATAGCTGAGACATGGAAGCAACCTAAATGTCCACTGACAGGAATGGTTAAAAAAGATGTGATACATATTTGTGTGTGTATGTACCACACACACACACACACACAGAGTGGAATATTACTCAACCATAAAAAGGGATGAAATAATGACATCTGCAGCAACATGGATGGACGTAGAGACCATCACACTAAATGAAGTCAGAGAAAGACAAATATGATATCACTCATAAGTGGAATCTCATTTTTCAAATGATATAAATGAACTTATTTACAAATCAGAAACAGATTCACAGACTTCAGAGACGAACTTACAGTTACAAAAGGGAAAACATGGTGGGAGGCGGGATGAATTAGGAGCTTGGGATCAATCTACACTGCGCTATATAAAAACAGATAATCAACAGGAACCTACTGCATAGCACAGGGAACTCTACTCAGTACTCTGTAATAACCTACATGGGAAAAGAACCTGAGAAAGAAGGAACATACGTATAACTGAATCAATGTACTGAACACCTGAAACTAACACACCATTGTAAATCAACTAATACTCCTGGTAACTAAAAACTAGCACACGTTTCTCAACTCCGTTGTCAACGCCATGGCAGACCTGCCTGCCACACTGCGCTCTTGGCTGTGCCCCTTGTTTTATAATGGGTGCCCTACCAGGACACGGCGAATTCTACAGGCATGAGCGATCCCTGCTCAGGCCTCAGAGATGGGCAGACCCTCCGGAACACAAGAGTTTATAATATGAATTGTACTTCCTTCCAGCCCTTCAACAGAACTCAAAGGCCCTAGCTGCATAAACACGTGCAGATATAATCTAAACATTTCCTCTGGGCCTAGTTCCTGTACCAGTGTTTGCTCCTTGGTTTGAAGTTTATTCTCAGTTGGGACTAAAGGCAGTCTGATGGACGCCAATGTCGTGCCTGAGTGCTGGGTGAACAGGCTGCTGTCACACTCGCCATAGGAAAAGATTAGGAAGTCAGTCTCCCTGAAGCTGGTCATTTCCTGAGTTTCTAGCCATGAAGACAGAACATCCAGGTGCTTCTTCTCCTTGCTCTTGACTACCCATGCGTGTAGGTCAATATTACTTACATAGTATATAAACTACTATGTCCTGCCCCTAGTCCTCTAGCACAGCAGCCTGACCAAGAATAAGAACCATAATTTAAAAAAAAAAAAAAAAAAGTTTGAAGGTTGCTATATCCTTTAACAGAGAGAGACAGAGAGAGAGCCTGTGTTGCTTTAAAGTTGGAATGATGCTATGTCCAGGGTCGTAACTGGGCTTCAACCTCAACTATGTCTTGCTTCCCTTATCTGCCAGCTGGGGTAGGTTATTGTGAAGACTAGAGAGAGTGTGGATGAGATGCCCTTAGTGATGAGTAGCTCTTGTTACTATTATTTATTGCTACCGGTAAAGTACTTCCGGCAAGTTTATCACAAGTTTGTTTAGCTCTGTCAAAGACTGTTGGGTTGGCCAAAAAGTTCATTCATGTAAGCTGTTATGACACAACCCAAACAAATGTTTTGGCCAACCCAATATACTACTTCTAATTAAAACATGACTACAGTTCATTTTGAGGGCTTTATTTTCCTTTACATTATTATGCAGGGCCTGAGCTTTAAAAAGCTCTATGGAGATGGGTCAACCCTCTTGCACATCACTGTTCCAAAACCTAGAGATAAGAAGCAAAAGTAAAGCCAACCATCTCAGATCATAAGGAAGCGGAAGGAGGAAGGAGCCAGGAAGGAGAAGAAAGAAGGTTCTATCATCAAAAAAAAAAAAAAAAAAAAAAGAGAGAGAGAGGTAAAACTCTGAGGGGAAAAAAGCATAGGCATGCACCAAGTACTAACAGGTCTGTCTCATATCTTCTCCTTGAAGGGGAAAGTTCTGTATTGTTTGGGCTACATGGTACAATGCCGGTGGCTTCTCAGCCAAATCTCTACTTCAGGGCTGAAGAACACCGTTGTCTTCCTCTGGGGACAAAGGGAAGCAAAGCTCTCTGCCTGTCCCAGAGGACCAGGAAGCAGCCCTGGCGCCGCCGCTCGCCAGCGGCAACATTTAGGTATGAAGTTAATGCCTCCGTGTCCTGCTGCGCCAGCTGTCTAGAGGCAGGGCACGAGTGCCCGCCAAGCAGAGCTAACTGGCCTGTGACAGCGCTTGCGTGAAGCCACAGCCTATCAGCCTGGTTCACCCACCTTTGTCTCTAGGAAACCACAGGGGGTTCCAGGGTGCTGCCAGAAGATCTGCTCAGTGAACCCTGCAAGTCTCCAAAGAGAAGGCCTTTGAACGGGTGTAGAAACCCAGGAGGATGGTCAAGGCAAGGCTGGGAACCCAGGCGGGGCCTTTCCTGGGCCAGGAGTAGAGGTGGGCGGGGAGGTACCCAGAACTTTGCAACCAGTATTAAGGGTTGTGTTGTGTTAGTTGCTCAGCCGTGTCTGACTCTTCGCAATCCATGGACTATAGTCTACCAGACTCCTCTGTCCATGGAATTCCCCAGGCAAGAATACTCCAGGAGTGGGTAGCCATTCCCTTCTCCAGGGGCTCTTCCAGAACCAGGGATCGAACCCAGGTCTCTTGCATTGCACAGATATTCTTCACCATCTGACCCACCATGGAAGCCAGTCAGGATTAAGGATGTGGCTAAAAAGCCAGGTGACAGGAGAGACCTGGGGGCCACGTGGAAGCCATGGAAAAGCAGGGCCCCGAAACCAACAAGACTGCCTCGACAGAAGTCAGAGAATAGCACGGAAAAGACCTCCAGCTCCTGGGTGTCCCACTGGGGGAGAGGCCAAGCCCACCATCCACAAGCACAGTGAGAAAAATAGCCCTCAGGAGGTAGGGTGGTTATGGTGAAATGGATGAAAAGATCTTGATTCAGAGACCTATTTCCTGTCTAACCATGAAGTGGCTTCCAAATTTCAGGAAGTGGATTTGTAAAAGCTATTCTCTCCCCTTCATTCAGATCTGAAGACAAGGAAGAAAGTTCTGGAAGCCACATGGATCAGAGCTGGAAAAGCATGAATCCCCCACTGTTTACCTGGTGAGCTCCCCTACCCCAACCCAAGACAGGTTCTGCTTCATCTCCACACTCTGCTCTGCCTCCCTGCCTCTCCTTGGCCTGCACTCTCCTCCACTTGCCTGACCCAGGAGCTGTGTGCTCTAGATTCTCAAAGGAACAGAAAGCAGGGGGGCCCTGAACAGGATGCGGCCCCCGCAACTGACTTAGACTCACCTCTGCTCCTTCAGATGCACTGAATCTTTTCGGGGAAAAGAGTTATGATTTACTGAGTGCTAAGTGCAAGACTCTGTCCTGGGTTAACTGTCAGAATTCACTCATTTATTTCGCCTAAGATGGGACAGTAATAGCATGCCCACTTTATAGATATGGAACTTAAAAATCAGATGCTAACCATGGGATAGCCAGAAGTAAAGCCCACATTTGGTCTCTTGTGAACCAACTGTGCTCCCGAAATGGTCAACAGGCAGCCTCTGTAAAGAAATCACGTCTACTGGAGGTAAAAATGAGATGGAACCACACAGAAAGCTCTTGTGTATAGGCTGTTTTATTATTACTATTACTTTAAAGAAAAGTTCCTATTGACATTTCTCTCCATTCAGTTAATTTTAATATCTGGTACTCTGAAAAGTCAAGTGGGCCTTAGAAAGCATCACTAAGAACAAAGCTAGTGGAGGTGATGGAATTCCAGTGGAGCTCTTTCAAATCCTGGAAGATGATGCTGTGAAAGTGCTGCACTCAATATGCCAGCAAATTTGGAAAACTCAGCAATGGCCACAGGACTGGAAAAGGTCAGTTTTCATTCCAACCCCAAAGAAAGGCAATGCCAAAGAATGCTCAAACTACCGCACAATTGCACTCATCTCACACGCTAGTAAAGTAATGCTCAAAATTCTCCAAGCCAGGCTTCAGCAATATGTGAACCGTGAACTCCCTGATGTTCAAGCTGGTTTTAGAACAGGCAGAGGAACCAGAGATCAAATTGCCAACATCTGCTGGATCATGGAAAAAGCAAGAGAGTTCCAGAAAAACATCTATTTCTGCTT
>SJYX01001952.1:160259-173791 GCA_006410675.1 Oreotragus oreotragus
GTCCATTCTGAAGGAGATCAGCCCTGGGATTTCTTTGGAAGGAATGATGCTAAAGCTGAAACTCCAGTACTTTGGCCACCTCATGCGAAGAGTTGACTCATTGGAAAAGACTCTGATGCTGGGAGGGATTGGGGGCAGGAGGAGAAGGGGACGACCGAGGATGAGATGGCTGGATGGCATCACGGACTCGATGGACGTGAGTCTGAGTGAACTCCAGGAGATGGTGATGGACAGGGAGGCCTGGCGTGCTGCGATTCATGGGATCGCAAAGAGTCGGACACGACTGAGCGACTGAACTGAACTGAACTGAACCCTGAAAAGCCCTTTAAGAAAGTTTAGCCTAAGTATAAAGGCTCTAATGTTTTCTTTTTTTTTTTTTGTATTTATTTATTTTTTTACATGAACTCCCTAATGTTTTCTTAACTTTGCTTTTTCATTATGAGTCTTTCTCATCAAAAATGGTTCAGGTTGTCCTAAAAGTAAACACAATGTCAGGAAAAATTAAGATGTGTTGAAATATGAAATGAATGAATGAACAGACACACTTCAGAAGAGGCAAGAGGGCAGCATCTTCCTAGATGCTTAAATTGTCTAATTCTAGCAGAACCGTGACGGACAGCGACTAAAGCACAATGACCGGACCACCCCATGCTGGCTTCTGGATTCTAAATATAGACCATGTCCAAATTCCCCAAGTCTAACCCCGGGTTCATCACACATACTTGGCAAAAGAATGTCATTCTGATAAAGCCCTCCATGGCTAACTCAATGCCCCCAACATAAACTTGTCTTCCCCAACTGCCAGGGGAGAAATGGATCGCTTCTGTACTCTTGGTGTCCAGCCAGACTATATTAAAAAGTCCTTGATCTTGCCACAGCCAATAAAGAGTGCCTCACCAGCAGTTATGAGAAAGCTGTCGTGTGACAAATTCGAATACTACATCGTGGAGGGAAAAACATCTAGGGCT
Organism: Oreotragus oreotragus; assembly: GCA_006410675.1. Classification (NCBI taxonomy): domain Eukaryota; kingdom Metazoa; phylum Chordata; class Mammalia; order Artiodactyla; family Bovidae; genus Oreotragus; species Oreotragus oreotragus. Next base: position 161,228 of record SJYX01001952.1, read on the forward strand.
GCATGATCACTCTCAAAGTGACACGGGAAGCTATTTGGTCACGACTTTATCATTGAGTGAGTGACCTTCAGGATTAACTCAGGCTCCAATTACCACTTGAAAAGCCCTTAGGAAACAAGGTGATATGCAGTCTTATAAAATGGCTTTATAACAATGCATTTGAATTCCTGAGTCCTTATGCACAATACTGGTCTCCTTAATTTTCTTTTAGTCACAGAACACCGGCGTTTTTCTTCTACGTGTTAGGCCTACACTATGAAAACATCGACGTAATCAACTTTTGCAATTAAGGCAAATCGAAGGCAGCAGACTCCCGTCATGTCCTTAGGAAATGACAGGTGAAGCGAGGCCTGCAGAGGCTCTGAGTCCTTACTGGCTGACTCTCCATGGCCCTGGCTGTCCCTCTGCCCCAGCTGTGTGACTCCAAGCCTCCTGCTTGTTCAGGTAGTTCGGAAGAGCCTCAGCCATGCCTTCAGGATGCAATCATTTTCACCCAGCAAGACAGCTTGGCCAGGCCTCCCTCTGAGCTCGCCCTCCTTCCTCTGCATCTGGAAACACTAACAGAGGAAGTTACAGCTACTTCTCTGAGTGCCAGCTCAGCTTCTGCTCAGGGTGGAAAACGGCTGCTGCCAGGGCCACGTCCACCCTCGTGGAAAGTGGGGTCACAGATGCCTCTGGCAATCTGCTGAAAGCTGGAGGCTCTCTTCTCAGGAAAAAAAGGAAAAAAAAAAAGCACATGTGATGTTGGCAAGGTGAGGGTGCAGGGGGAGGGTTCCCTAACCTCCAGGTTTCAAGGATAAGAGAGGAAGATTGAGGTTCTAGCTTCCCAGTGAACTTGAGCAAGCTCTTGGAATAAGCCCCAGATTCTTCCGGTGTACAAGGAGGGGCATTAACTGCTGCTGCTAAGTCACTTCAGTCGTGTCTGATTCTGTGTGACCCTATAGACGGCAGCCCACCAGGCTCCCCCATCCCTGGGATTCTCCAGGCAAGAATACTGGAGTGGGTTGCCATTTCCTTCTCCAATGCATGAAAGAGAAAAGTGAAAGTGAAGTCGCTCAGTCTGTCCGACTGTTAGCGACCCCATGGACTGCAGCCCACCAGGCTACTCCGTCCATGGGATTTTCCAGGCAAGAGTACTGGGGTGGGGTGCCATTGCCTTCCCCGGGGCATTAACTAGATAACCTCAAAACAGTTTATACCTATGAACTCATTTAACCCAGACAGTGATCCTTTGTGGCGGGTATACTTTTTTTCAAGAGTTCACAATTGACAAAACAGTCATCCATGGCCAGTGAGTAGCAGGCGGGGTGGGAGTGGGGCGGACTCAGATCACCTGATTCAGAGCAATGCTCTCCAACATCACTAGGTGGTTCCTGCCTTCCACCAACTCACACACCAGGGGAATAGTTTCAATACAATATATATATATATGCTCAATATTTTGACAGTGAAATGAACATAGCTATAAATGATATGTAAATATACAGTGGACAGATTTTTTTTTTTAACAAAAAAGGGAATCGGTGTCTCACTACGCATACTGGTTAGACATATTAATTTATTATGAAAGATTTGTATCGATAAAATGTCATGTATCTTTAGTAATATTTAAAATGTCATCAAGATAACTCACTTTCTTGAGGACATAAAATTATTTTCAACAAAGGATAGTTTTTATAAGTGCTCGTGTTTTCACTGCTTGTCCATAGCACACTTCTTTATGCACGTTTATTAGCATAGTACATATCAATTACTTTATGACCAATAGATACAGCAACTAACACACAAAATTATCAGTGTTACTCTAAAACGAATTTGGGGAAGGCATGGAAGACACAAGTGGCCCTCGGAATCCACAGGTTCCGCAGAAGCAGCATTCAACCAACTGGGGATCTTTGGATACAGAACTTGTGGACGTGGAGGCCGACCTACTATGCCATTTTGTAGAAGGGATTTGAGCATCGGTGGATTTTGGCATCCTCAGGGGTCCTGGATTCAATCTCCCATAGATACCAAATGAAACCTGTGTTAACCATGACACTAATGATAAACTTGAAAAAAATTATGCTTAGTCAAATACAATGAATTCAGGTTTGCAGAATTACTTGTAATGCAATCAAATACTTTCTTAAAACCTTACACACACACACACACACACAAGTCAAAGTGACATCAGAATGTCTTGAGCCTATCATAGCTCTTTGTCAGAGCAAAGGTATGAACTCCTCTTCAGCCCCTTTCTATACAAGAGGCTGGTCTGATGTAAACATCTTTCTTATCACCTTAGCCACTCCAGTTCCCAACTCTTCCCTAACAGCTCTCCTATCCCCTGACCACAACATGCAAGTTCTCCATCAGGGCCTTTGGCCTTTCACTGAGATTTCTATACCTTCAACTCCAAAACCACTCCCAGCTGGACCATTTCCATTCCCTAATCCATGCAACCGGGGAAGGCAATGGCACCCCACCCCAGTACTCTTGCCTGGAAAATCCCATGGACGGAGGAGCCTGGTGGGCTGCAGTCCATGGGGTCGCTAACAGTCGGACAGACTGAGCGACTTCACTTTCACTTTTCTCTTTCATGCATTGGAGAAGGAAATGGCAACCCACTCCAGTATTCTTGCCTGGAGAATCCCAGGGACGGTGAAGCCTGGTGGGCTGCCCTCTATGGGGTCACCCAGAGTCGGACACGACTGAAGTGACTTAGCAGCAATCCATGCAACAAACTGGCTATGCCAGAATCGCCTTAGATTGTGGGTTTTTCATAAGCCAGTACAAATCCCTGGTCCCCCATCCTAGAGACTTTGAATGTCTAGCTGATTCTGGGAAGCAGCTAGATTTAAGAACTCCTGGACTGCACCGTGGATATTAACACTGTGTTATGGGCATGGTGTTCTTTACTGTACAATGAGGAAACCGGGCTGCAGAGATGACCCCAAGTCTCCGTCCACATGGACCTAACAGTCTAGGAGTCTAGCTTCTAGAGCTACTTCATGGACACTGGTTTCTCTCCAACCAGACTTCATGTTTTTCAGAGTAGAGACCACATGACCTCTTCTGAGTGTTTCGTGCACAGTTCAATAAATGTAATCATGAGCTCCTATGACAATGCCCTGCCGAATGAGGAGACAGACGCTGCTCTGGCCAGGTAAATCTTGTGCAGAGTCTGATCCACAAGTTACATCAGGCATCAGAAGAACCTCCCACAGAGAATTCAAGATATTGGCACTTGATTTACTGCCGTCCACAAACTACAGAAATCACTCTTTCGAATACCAGAAAACCAAGAAAGCTTAAGTTTTGACTTTCTGTCTATTTGTTAAGGAAACCACAGAAGACTCTTATAGATTCCATCTCTGGCTGGTGAGAATTATGAACCATATTGCTGGTACTGTCGAAATGTTCACGTATCTAAGAGAAAGTAATGGTGAGAAAAACAAGATCATAGTTCTTTTTACTGCAATGTCAAGAGGAACATGCAGGTAACAATTCAAGTCCAGCAAATATATCAGACGGGCTTTGCATCTATTACCAAGCTTATACTATTGAAAGGGGACTTTACTAGCTGGCCTTTTGGAGTTTTCCACTGTGTGGCTATGGAATCTTCTTAAGAAGAAAAGTATCTTTGTTGGAAAGCTAAGATTTATAGAAGCAGAAAAAAAAACAATTGTCCTCACATTTATATAGCTTTAATCCCAGGTGGCTCAGTGGTAAAGAATCTACCTGCCAATGAAGGGAACACGGGTTCAACCACTGGATCAGGAAGACCCGTTGGCAACCCACTCGGGTATTACTGCATGGAGAATCCCACAGACAGAGGAGTCTGGCAGGCTACACACAGTCCATCGTGTCACAGAGAGATGGCCACAACTTAGCAACTAAACAACAACATTTAAACAGCAATAGTCTCCAGGTCATTTTCACATGTTATTTCATTTCAGCCTCTCACAGCAGCCCTTGGAGCAGGCAAGGTGTACACTATCTGCATTTTTACAAATGAAAAAATAAAACAGAGGGGTTATGAAACTTCTCCATGGTGGAGCTAGGACCAGACACCCAGGGTTTACACTCTCTTACTGACTCACTATACCAGGAATCCCAGTGGAAGAAGATGTGTGATGTCTGGCCAGGTCAGTGGGGAGTTAGCTTGTTTCCTTCATTTTATTTTAAATTTGAAGGTACTGAAACAAGGTGTCCAAGCATTCAACTGGCCACAGGCCCCAGGGCATCTAATTATGTAACTGTTTCAGACAATTCTCCCTGGGGCTTCCCAGGTGGTGCTAGTGGTAAAGAACCCACTTGCAGGACGCATAAGAGACGCGGGCGGGTTTGATCCCTGGATCAGGAAGGTCCCCTGGAGGAGGGCATGGCAACCCACGCCAGTATATTCTTGCCTGGAGAATACTGTGGACAAAGGAGCCTGGCTGGCTACAGTCCACAGGGTCACAAAAAGTCTGACATAACTAAAGCAACTTAGCACGTGCAGACAATTACTGCATCTTCTTGGTCCCTGAAGGTATCTGAGTTTGTGAACCCACTGCTAAGTAATTACACTTACATACCTAAGTAAATATAAACAATTCTATCTTAACATCACATAATATCTTAAGAGCACATTCACATCATATGTTTCACTTGCTTCTCATATTCCTATTTCCTGATTAGAAAACTAAGCTCAGTGGGGGAGGGAGAGAGTGGAGAAAGTAGTATCAACATATATACACTATCAGGTATGGGATGGATAGCTGGTGAGAAGTTGCTGTGTAGCACAGCGAGCCCTGTCTTGTGCTCTGATGACCTGTAAGGATGGGATGGGAGGAAGTGAGGGAGGCTGGGGAGGATGGAGATGGCTGATTTGCATTGTTGCATGGCAGAAATCACCTAGGTAGCATGTTGAAAAGCAGAGACATTACTTTGCCGACTAAGTCTAGTCAAGGCTATGGCTTTTCCTGTGGTCATGTATGGATGTGAAAGTTGGACTGTGAAGAAAGCTGAGTGTCAAAGAACTGATGCTTTTGAACTGTGGTGTTGGAGAAGACGCTTGAGAGTCCCTTGGACTGCAAGGAGATCCAACCAGTCCATTCTGAAGGAGATCAACCCTGGGATTTCTTTGGAAGGAATGATGCTAAAGCTGAAACTCCAGTACTTTGGCCACCTCATGAGAAGAGTTGACTCATTGGAAAAGACTCTGATGCTGGGAGGGATTGGGGGCAGGAGGAGAAGGGGACGACAGAGGATGAGATGACTGGATGGCATCACTGACTCGATGGACGTGAGTCTGAGTGATCTCCGGGAGTTGGTGATGGACAAGGAGGCCTGGCGTGCTGCGATTCATGGGGTCACAAAGAGTCAGACACGACTGAGCGACTGAATTGAACTGAATTGATGGCAGAAATCAACACAACATTGTAAAAAAAAATTTAACTCAAAAAAACAAATAAAAATAAAAGCATTCAGACCAAAAACAAACAAACAAACAAACAAAAACTGAGTGACTTTCACAAGGTCAGGACCTAAACTCTGAATGTGTCAGGCAAGAAATAACATGGTGTAGGCATTTCTTAAGCAAGTTTCAAGGTAAAGCTCTTTAGATAACCATCATATAAAAGTTTCTGAATGTGAGTACTCAGGTAGGCATATGTTGAAATTTGATTATCACTCAAAGGACAGTCATTAAGAGTATGAGCAGAAATGAAACTTCCATATTTCCATTAAGGAGTCATGTACCAACATTTTTCTCCCCAAGTGTTCATGAGCTTATAATAATAAAAAAGAAGCTGACAAATGTCTGTATTTTTAAATGATTCAACAAAATTACTAGCAAAAGGAGTCCAGCAAGGTACAAAAGAATTATACAACATGACAATGTGAGATATTCTGGGAATGCGAGGTTGGTTCAACATACAAAAATTAGTGAATGTAACAAATCACATTTACACAATAAAGGACAAAATTCACATGATCAGATCAATAGATGCAGAGAAAGCCTTTGACAAAATGAAACACTTTCATGATAATAACATTCAACAAACTAGGAGCAGAAAGAAACTTCCTCAACCTGATAAAAAAAGACATCTATGAAAACCCACAGACAACATCGTACTGAATAGCCCATGACTGAAAGTTTTCCCCCTCAGGTCAGGAACAAGTCTAGCATATCTATTCTCACCACTGATATTCACCTTTGTACTGGGGGTTCCAACAGATCAATCAAACAAGAAATAAAAGACATCCAGATTGAAAAGGAAAAAGCAAAACTATCTCTATTTGCAAATGAACTGATCTTGCATATATAAAATTCAAAGGAACACATATATACATGCACACATACACACCACTCCCCAACTATCAAGACTAATGAATACATTCAGCAAAGTTGCAGGGTAAAGATCAATATACAAAAAATAAAGTACAAATTATTAGTCATCCATATTTTCATCAATATATAATTACTGGCAACTAAAAAGGTTGCTCTTTTATTTTCATTCATCTCCATCTGAGATGTAGACATATAAAATTCAGAATTTATATTAGATGTATCAACTATCTGCTATTTAAGAGACATGTTTCTTGGAATACACACAGTTTTAGAAAATGTGAAAGGAAAAATCTTTTGCTTATATAACCAAGAAGGTTAAGTGATGGGAATTAGAAAAGATTTTGAAGCAACAAAGATCTTCCGCTAGGCCCATTAAAGAACACTAATTTGTTCATGTTTTAATTCTCTAATGGGTCTTTTTCAAAGTACTATATAGCAGTTGTAATTGGTTCAAAATATTGCATCTTGATGCTCACACAAACTGAAAGTAATGACTATATTTTCACTTATGAAGTTTATATTTTTACTTTGGCCCAGTCTCCTGGAGATTTTAAACACCATTAAGCACGTCACAATATTGGTGTGGACTCTTTCTTCAATTTCATTAGAATTAATGTAGAAGAGCATCTTATTCCAATAATAGTGAACAAGTTTCTTAAGTAACATAACCCCAAAATCCATAGCAAGTTGTCCTGTTTCAGAAAAGCATTACATTTAGCTCTTTTCTAAACATCTGAATATGGACCCTGCCTATTCTAAAACTCGTAAGGAATAAAGTGGGCCGGGGTATGACTATGCTCTGAGAAATCCTATGAAGATCCAGGAAATTCCCTTCACACCCTCTACTCTAGGACCCCAATAAACACACACTCATTAATTCACATCAGTGGTTATTTATCATTCCCCATGTACTTGTAGGTTCACACACCTTCTTTTGTTAAATTTTTTTCAAACATCAAAATTAGGTTCAAGCTCTATGTAAAGCTTCAGTTGAAGAAGGCATTAATGAAACTTTTTCTGTAGATAATTTATTGCCTGATTCCCTTCCAAGGTATATGGATTTTGTTCCTCATTTACAACTTGATTATAATTAGTGACAAGCAAAGTCAAGTTATTAATTTACAAATCAGGACATAACAATTGAATAACAGTATTCTTTTCTACATGGTGGAAGCAAATTATTTAGAGATGAAAGTTTAAATAAACACATATTTTTAAAAACAATTTCCCTAATATTATGAGTCTGTAACACAGAAGCTTTGGACCTTTGGATGAAAACATCTCATGGGGCTTATCATCTGTCCCTTTTTTCCAAACTGAAAATTCAAAAGAGATGACAAATGCCAGTAAAAAGAAAACCACAGGCCAAAAGACAGAAATCTTCTATAATATAAAAGACTACGTACCAGACAGTTCTATAAACTCTTTTTTGAATCTTGCTATTTTTAATCTAAAAACACTGATTAACTATATACATATATATGTGTGTGTGTGTGTGTGTGTATATACATATAAACATTTATACATACATACACGATGCTGCTGCTTCGTTGCTCAGTCATGTCTGGCTCTGTGCAACCCTACGCACTGCAGCCCACCAGGCTCCTCTGTCCATGGGATTCTCCAGGCAAGAGTGCTGGAGTGGGTTGCCATACTCCCCTCCAGGGGATCTTCCCAACCCAGGGATCGAACCTGGGTCTCCTGCATTGCGGGCAGATTCTTTACCACTGAGCCACCAGGGAAGTCTACATACATATACATATACATATATATATGACTTTCCCAATGCAGTGGTAAAGAACCTGCCTGCCGATGCAGGAGATGTAAGAGATGCAGGCTCTATCTCTAGGTCTGGAAGATCCTCTGGAGAAGGCAATGGCAACCCACTCCAGTATTCTTGCCTGGAAAATTCCATGGACAGAGGAGCCTGGCAGGCNATACATATACATATACATATATATATGACTTTCCCAATGCAGTGGTAAAGAACCTGCCTGCCGATGCAGGAGATGTAAGAGATGCAGGCTCTATCTCTAGGTCTGGAAGATCCTCTGGAGAAGGCAATGGCAACCCACTCCAGTATTCTTGCCTGGAAAATTCCATGGACAGAGGAGCCTGGCAGGCTACAGTTCATGGGGTTGCAAAGAGTCAGACACGACTGAGCGACTAAGCATGCACGTTTGCATGTACATGCACATACACACACACACAGATACACACTGATTAGTTACATAGTAGACTATTCCACTTTCCACTTTTTCATCACCCTCCCTTTAAACACCCGTGGCGGATTCATGTCAATGTATGGCAAAGCCAAGACTGTATTGTCAAGTAAAATAAAGTAAAAATAAAAATTAAAAAAAAAAAAAGAACATGGATCCTAGCTGACTGGCATGTGGCCTGCAGTACTGCTTTGGAAAAGAAGGATACTTTCCCTTCCAACTGAGNCTTTAAACACCCGTGGCGGATTCATGTCAATGTATGGCAAAGCCAAGACTGTATTGTCAAGTAAAATAAAGTAAAAATAAAAATTAAAAAAAAAAAAAGAACATGGATCCTAGCTGACTGGCATGTGGCCTGCAGTACTGCTTTGGAAAAGAAGGATACTTTCCCTTCCAACTGAGGTCAGGCTTGACCTTCCCACTTACTAAGCCAGTGACGTGGGAGCCATATGACAGACTCCACATCCAGCTAAGGTCTCTGTCCCCTCTATCGAGACGATGGCATATTTCAGAAGACTGCACTCCGTCAGGCTGGGTCTGGGAACGAAAGAGACGCTAGTGCACACCTGACCTTCACCTACCGTGTAGCACAGACAAGAACAACAATTTGCAACTATAAGCCAGGGATCTGGGGGGTGTTTGTTACCAGAGCATGACCTGACAGAAGCTGGCTGATACAGACTGCAGCCCTAACATTTAACCTGCTTCACCCATGTAACTTACCTATAGTGAGACAAACTAAAAGAGACGTCATAAACAACTCCTAGGGGAGGCTGATTTCACATTTCAGTATGAAAGAAGTACTTCATGACTCATTTCCAGGTTTGCCAGGACCCAGCAATATGATGTAAAGCTATCCCATGTTCTACATCAGTGATTAATGCGGAGATGAAAGAAGCAAATCAAGAGACTAGAAAGCAGGGAAATCTGGAGTCATAGAAATGAGGACTACATGACTTCAGGTCACTGTACCAAGACCACAAGGAACAGCCATCCCATTGGAGAATCTGGGGTCATTCTATGACCGAAGACTGGGGAGCAAGCATATGGGTATGGATCGAAGTAGAGATATGAGGTCAAGGTATAGTTATCCATCTGAAATAATGATCACGGTCTGTACTGACAGAAAAGAATATAAATATTCCCATTTGGGCTATCCATAGTCATTGCTCCTAGGTCCACCTCAACAGAACAATAATATAATTGCTTCACCAATTTTGAAGTTCTGGTTTTAATTGTTCTCTATCTTAACTAAAACACATATAATAAAATTTTAAAACAGGTAGTTCTTAGCACTCACAATGCACAGGGCTCATAATGTTTAACATTAGCACTGAGGAGCCAGAAGAAGGAATCCTTGCCCTCAAGAGAAGAACGTATCAGACCATCTTCTAAAACTGTGTTCTGCAGTCATCAGATAAAGGCAAGCACAGACCTTTGGGGCGGGGGGAGTTATCACCTAAAAATTAAGATACAAACTGACTCACATAAATGCTTCTAAGTATCTTTTCAGCCACAGAACTGATGCAATCACTGAAAACAATTGCTAATCAAAACATTAAGTAGAAAGAAAAAAAAAAATTAAGCAACCATGAGACAGCAGAAAAAAGAATGAATAATAAAGTTACCACTTCCTGAGGACCTACTGTGTGCTGCGCTATATTATCTTATTTAATCTGCATAGCAAATCAGTTGCATAGGCATTATTGCCTATTTTATACATGAGGAAACTGAGGTTAGGAAAAGAGAAGTTAGGTTACTAGTCCAAGGTAGTACACCTTGTAAATGGCATAGTCAGAACCCACCACATGCTGGCTCCAAACCTCTGCCCTTCCCGTTATCAAACGGCAGTGTTCTGGAACTTTATCAGCCAAGCAGACTTTTTTCCTTAAAATTTAAACTGTCTTCTTCAAGGATTTTTAAAGGAGGCATTCAAAGTAATTTTTGTCACCTGTTTCAACATGTCACAATTCCTTATCCCAAGAATCTATTAACTTTACTTCACCCAAATATCTTGTGACACAAATTAGGCCTATTTACTCTTTCCATGTCATCAAGGTAACACTTTTTATAGAAGCAGTAACAGCTTGAAGAGACAGTCTGTCTTTATGTAGAAACTAAGAAGAAACTACAAGAAACTCTGCATGAAAAAGAATCACTTACACAGTTTCAAATTACTTTCATAAGGTAGTTTTACTAACTTGACTACTGCATCATTATTGTTATTAATAAAATTACATTTAGGTGTTGGGGTAGATTGGACCAGCTGGGGTGAACAGTTGTGACCATTTTCTTTATCCATAAAACTTGTCAAATTAGTGGTTTTATGAGGATACAAAGTTTTTATATATTTGAAATGCTGACAAAAAGAGCAGTACCTAAAATGACAATGAATTCCAGACAATCCTAGCATAGGAAAGCCTGTTTGATTAGAATTACGTTTATCTGAAATATACAATAATTGGGCACAGCATATTATTCATCCTGAATTAAAAAGCTAAAAGTAAATCTCAAGATGTTTCTCCATATATATCTTATTGTACCTGTTGGAGACCACACACACATGTATATGCATAAACATATAAATTACAAATAACGTCAGAAGGAACCTCAGAACCCATATCCTCTAAGCCTGTCATTCAGAGATACTGAGATAACTTCTGATAGGATGGCGGCCACAAGGAAGGACCTTGGAGCCAGACCACCTGGGCTAAACCCCCAGCTCTGCCTGCACTGTCTGTGGCGCTTTGGGCAAGGTACTGTTTCCTTCTCTATAAAACTGGGAATAACAGAACTGGCCTCACAGGTTAGGAAGATTAATTGAGCTACCGTACATGTAAAGGGCTCACTGCACTTCCTTACAAAGAAAAACTAAGAAACCTCGAGGCCAAATGGGCTGATAAGCACCCTTCTAAGGAGATCCTGCTGTTAAATGTCAGAGCAACATTCCAGGGCACCTGACTCTGTCAGTCTTGTCTGTTTGAAAACATTTTTAATAATCTGTGTTCAACAGTTCACCATGAGGAAAGTCCACTAATTTTTCCTGGCAATGTAGCCTCATCCAATTCCTTCTGAATCAAAAAACCACCCCAGCCTCCTCGCATTAGGTGACTCCTCTAAAGCAGCTGCCCACTGGGGCAAGGAGGGAGAGGGAGGGATGGGTTGTGGGAATAGATGCAAACTAGTATATATAGGATGGATAAACCACAAGGTGTCTCAGATGGTAAAGAATCTATCTGCCTGCAATGCAGGAGACCCGGGTTCAATCCCTAGGTCAGGAAGATCCCCTGGAGAAGGAAATAGCAACCCACTCCAGTATTCCTGCCTGGAGAATCCCATGGACAGGGGAGCCTGGCGGGCTGCTGTCCACGGGGTTGCAAAGAGTCAGACACAGCTGAGCGACGAACAGTTCCAGTCTCAAACCACAAGGTCCTGTTGTATAGCACTGGGAACTACATTCAGCATTGTATGCCAGACCATAATGGAAAAGAATAACAACACAAATATATACATATGTATAACTGAACCACGTCCAAGGAGCGGTGGCTGTGCAGGCGCAGGAGGGCCAAGAGGAGCTACTCCACGTTCAAGGTCAGGAGGGGTGGCAGTGAGGAGATACCCCTTGTCCCAGGTAAGAAGCAGCAGCTGCACTTTGCTGGAGCAGCCGTGAAGAGATACCCCACATCCAAGGTAAGAGAAACCCAAGTAAGACGGTAGGTGTTGCGAGAGGGCATCAAAGGGCAGACACACTGAAACCATAATCACAGAAAACTAGTCATTCTGATCACACGGACCACAGCCTTGTCTAACTCAATGAAACTAAGCCATGCCCTGTGGGGCCACCCAAGATGGGCGGGTCATGGTGTCATGGTCTGACAGAACGTGGTCCACTAGAGAAGGGAATGGCAAACCACTTCAGTATTCTTGACTTGAGAACCCCATGAACAGTATGAAAAGGCAGAATGATAGGATACTGAAAGAGGAACTCCCCAGGTTGGTAGGTGCCCAATATGCTACTGCAGG
>SJYX01001952.1:179771-194919 GCA_006410675.1 Oreotragus oreotragus
CAAGGGCTATGGTTTTTCCAGTGGTCATCAATGGATGTGAGAGTTGGACTGTGAAGAAAGCTGAGCACCGAAGAATTGATGCTTTTGAACTGTGGTGTTGGAGAAGACTCTCGAGAGTCCCTTGGACTGCAAGGAGATCCAACCAGTCCATTCTTAAGGAGATCAGTCCTGGGTGTTCTTTGGAAGGAATGATGCTAAAGCTGATTGGCCACCTCATGCGAAGGATTGACTCATTGGAAAAGACTCTGATGCTGGGAGGGATTGGGGGCAGGAGAAGAAGGGGATGACAGAGGATGAGATGGCTGGATGGCATCACCGACTCGATGGACATGAGTTTGAGTGAACTGCAGAAGTTGGTGTTGGACAGGGAGGCCTGGTGTGCTGCAGTTCATGGTGTTGCAAAGGGTCGGACATGACTGAGTGACTGAACTGAATTGAACTGATAACTGAATCACTCTGCGGCACAGCAGAAATGAACACAGCATTGTAAATCAACTATACTTCTGTAAAATAAAGCAACCAACCATGAATCCCACTCACTCCGGGCTTCCATCTGTCTGATAATTTCGTCAACCTCCTGCCCAGACTGCCTTCCAACCCACTGCTCCTCTGGGTCCTCAGCCAACGTATTCTCGCCTCCCTCTTCTTTGGTAATCCTGTCCAATTACATGACTGTCACTAGCACCTATATAATGATAACTCTCAAATAGTTATTTTGTCCTTGCCTTCTTTCAAAAGGTCACTACCACACAGCAAACTTACTCCAGGCAACTCTACCTGGATGGCCCACAGGGATTTCAAATGGAACATTTTAAGATCCAAAGACTCTATCTGCCCCACTCAGCTTGTTCCTCCTTCTATACTCCTACCTCATCACACAAGCCAAACATCCTAAAAGCATCTTTGCCACCCTCCCTGACCCAGTCTCCCTTATTCCAACGAGTCAATCAGCAAAATTTCCAGTGTAATTCCCTACAGATTCTCTAGTCCTCCTCTCCCTCTATCCTTCCTGCCTGACCTGATCCTCCAGACACGGCCCATCACGGCCCCCAGACTCACCCATGCCAGATGCCTTCTAGAAATAATAATAAAATATAAGACCCTCCCTGACCCAGTCTCCCTTATTCCAACGAGTCAATCAGCAAAATTTCCAGTGTAATTCCCTACAGATTCTCTAGTCCTCCTCTCCCTCTATCCTTCCTGCCTGACCTGATCCTCCAGACACGGCCCATCACGGCCCCCAGACTCACCCATGCCAGATGCCTTCTAGAAATAATAATAAAATATAAGTGGGACCATTTTGCTCCCCTGGTCACACAGCAGTGCCCAGCCTACTGGACAATGTCTAAGCTCACTGAAATGCCATGTGGGGCCCTCCGCACCCCAACCTCCCCTCCTGCTGCTCCCTACCTGGAACGCTTCAGACCCACAACCCACCTGCACTTGTCACAGCGACTGTCACAACACTCTGCCCTGCACCTCTCTACCTTACTTGCATTACTGCACCTGCAGCCCTCTTCTCCTAGCCTACCTCCAATTCATCCTTCAAAACTCAAACTGGATGTCACTTTCCCCAGGAAATCTTCCCTAAAACTCCATAATGGAGAGGGTAGTCTTTAATGTACTCCCCTGGGTTCCCTATTAAAACAGGTACAAACACTACTGAGATTATTTGAAATAATCTGTTTGAAGCTTAAGTACACAAACACCAAGGGCTAAAAATGTGGTGCTTATTTCTGTGTCTGGCTTAATAATCTCAATCCAGAAACCTATAAATCTAGAGAAAGAGGGATATGAAGAGCAGCTTAGGCATACATATTGTGTTAGATTATTGTATATACTATTTCAGGATGTTAAAACATTACTTTTATCCTGCTGAGGGATAACAGTAAAGAAAAGAATAGAAATCAATTTATGTAACTAATTATCTACCCAAATAATAGAAATGAAATTACCATACTTTCTTTTTCTACTATAAATATTTAATTTCCATACTCAGAACTTGTTAACTCAGCCTTGAAGTTTTCATTCAACTTGCGGGGTAGGAGGGGAGAGGCAGGAACTAAAGTGGTATGTAAAATTCACTGCTTTCCCTTAAGATACTTTTCTCAGATACTCTGCTCGTACTAAAAAATTAGTCTACTTACTGAAAAACAAACACACACTCTAAAGGAAAGTCACCTAAAAGATTTAGTTCTCAGAAGCCATACCATATTCTGGGGAAGGATATACCTTTGATGAAAACACACACACACAAATAGGAGAGTCCAGCTAAGCCGCCCACTCTGGCACATGGAGGTGATTCTGAGAAGGACTCAGCAGCCTCTGCACGCAACATCTATCCCAAGCGCCAATATTACGACCAGCAGATGATCAGGGCGCTTGGGAATAGCATGGATGTTCCCTCCTCACCCCAACATGAGCCCAGACAATGGGAGCCAGGCAAAGGCTTCACGCTGAACTTCCACAGCCAGCCATACAACACAGCCATACAACTATTAACTGTTCAATTTTCCACCAGAGAGAGAAAACTGTTAACACACGGAGGATGTTGAAGAGGTATGGTTTCCCCATCACTGCTGATGCTACAGCCTGCTCCCTCAGGATGACAGACAGCTTACATACTTGGCTCAGAGGGTCTCTAAAGTTATACCCTCCCATCCAAGGAATCCTCATTTCCACTGCTGCAGTGGACCACAAGAGGGGCTAAGTGGCACATTTCAGAAAGTGGATGGACCAACCCATTCCAGATCCTGAGCCTCTATTTCAGTGAACTGCAGGGACAGGCCAGCCTATCTCGTCAGTCAAGCCCCAATTCTGAATATTTTAATTTTGTGGCTGCAGTCACCATTCACAGTGATTTTGGAGCCCAAGAAAATAAAATCTGTCACTGTTTCCACTGAGGGCCCAACACAGCAAACCACTGACTCTGAGAGCCTCGCCTCCTTGACTAGGGAAGCTATGCAAATCACCTGACTATTCCATTATTTGTATCATTACTGATAGTCATTAAATAATGTTTTCGCCAAAGTGAGAGGAAATACATTAATTTGATGATAACAGTATAAATCTAAGCAATAACCAAACCCCTGCTTCCTTCTGCTGGGTCTGATCTGTCTCCATGCCTGGGGGCAGCTGTTTGCTTCACACTTATTCCCTATCTGAAGAAGTTACACAGAATCTAATGTTGCCTACTATAGGAAATGGTTAAATACAATCGGATAACAATGGATTATGAGGTAGAAGGCAATATTCCAGCCACTTAAAGCACAAACACAAAGTGCTGCCCCAAACAACAGGCTAAAAGCAATGGTGAGCACTTCCTCTGAGGGGGTCATATGTGTCTCCAGGCTGCACAATTTAAACTGGTCACTATCATTCCCGAAAAGTCAGCTCTGACTTCCAAATCTGAAATAGTCACAATTGCTGAAGCCCAATCTGGCTTGCTCCTATCAGCTACAGTCTTCCATGCCTATCTCAGAGAACGAAAATCTGTGTGTGTGTATGTGTGTGCATGCACACAAACCCTCATTAAGAAGATAAAGTAAATAAATTTCCCGCCAAGCTCACAGTACACTCAAAGTCAACTGTGCTGTATTTACTCACATAATCAGTCTCATCTGCACTTATTTTTCTAATGAAACAGGACTGGAAATTAAACATGGCTAAACAGCAGCTAAGTCTGACTGCCTAATGGACTCGGGCACTCTGCTGAGCGAGGGAAGGTCCCCCCAGAGGCTCTGAGCCCACCAGGGGTTCCACCTGGAGCTGAGCTGTGATTTCTTTTAGGACCTGGGAAAGGTGCAGTTTGCAGCTATGACCACAGGGTAGTGCAGTAATTCTGCAAATAGTTACCCCCTCCCCCATCACTGCCACCTCCCTGCACCAGCCCACCCCTAGTTTCTTCCTAAAGAGAATGGGATCATTTGGTCTGAGTCCTGGGCACCTACAGGAATGTTTGTGAGATTCCTGAGAAACACAGAGTATTTGTAAAATTCTAAATCCAGTCACTCTAGGCACTGTCTCCTAATGCAGAAGGATTCTGTCTCTGAAGGGTTGACAAGAACTGTAAAGTTATAAAAAGTGATTAGCCTATTTATTATAAACTTTGTTTACTTAGGTTTTTATGTTTATTTCCCACTATATCCCCACTAGGATGCAATTAACCACCCCCTCACTCATCAAAATTGTATTAGGAAGACTCACGAAAATAAAATAAATGCCGCATCAAAATGTAACCTCCCAGCACTGTGGAACTGCAATGTTATTATGCAGAGCCTTCTCAAAACAAAAGGAAGATGATGCAAAATTTTTAAAGAGCTTCTTTTCAAAGGAATGTTTATTCTTTTACTTCTTGCTATTCAAGGTTTGGTCTAAGGACCAGCAGTTCTATCTGGGAGCTGATTGCAATGGCAGACTCCTAACCCTACCAGGGAAGCCTGGTGTGCTGCAGCAGGGTCCCAAAGCATCAGACACGCCTGAGTGACTGAACATCAGTGCCAACCCTGCCCTGCACCTATTCAATCAGAATCGACATTTTATCAAGATGCAAGTTATCTGGGTGCAGGCAGCCTGAGAGGCGCTGGCCTGAGTGACAGGTAACTATATGGACCTTTGTACTGCAAAACCATTTTCTAAGCCCTAAGTCTTTTCATTGTATAGAAAAATAAATATATCTTTGAAATTCTAAAACAAAAGTAGACAGATTATTTCCCCAGAACTGCTGATGGTTGACTAAAGCCTTTTTCTCTCTAAATGGCCAGGTAACTAATTATCATTTCAATGAACACGGACAGAAGATTTGGTCTGTCACTTCATACCTCAGGTAAACAGTGCAGGTATGACAAGAAAAATTTACCTAAGACTAACAGACTCCTGTTACAACCTCCAGAGGATTTTCGGAAAATAATTTCCTGTCCATAAAAAAAAGGAAAAATAAAATTATTTCAGTTCAAGTTAAGCACATAGCTCAAAACTGAGTTGCTATGTTAGTGTGATCACCAAATTCCAGCCACTGTTGTTTACCTCAGCTAACAACGAGCCTCCTGGGAAGAAATTAATGTGAAGAAGCCTAAGTACCCTCCATGCCCTTCTCCACATGTGAGTAGAGAAATTGCAAAATACACAAGTGAACACAATGAATGACTATGGCTAGCCTTGATTCCTGCTCACATGTGATAGGAATGATCACAGAATTGTGAAGCTGGAAGGACTCCCACATAACTTCTTACTGCCAGTCCACTTACTCTGGAAACTCATTCTACGAAGTCCCTGGCAGGGGGTCTCAGCCTCCTAGGGACAGGTCAGCGATACTCTCTGAGACAGCCTTGTCACGCACACCCACTGGCCTTAATGACATCCTTGGACAACTCAGTGAAATACCTGGGAACACTCAGAGCCCCATCATATCCCTAGGTATTTCACATGCCCAGGTATTTCGTTTCCATAGATTAAAACCCATTAAGCTCCTCGGATGGTGCAGTACCCTCTCATCCTGGTATAACTGTGTTATTCTGTTTTTACTGAAACTAAATTATGATTAGCCTGACATAATTTAATGAGACCCACAGAGCCAAATGAAGTCATTTGATGTAATGGGTGGTAATTCAGTACATTCTCAGCCAAACATCAAAGATTATGTAATGGTTAATATATCTACACGTTACTAGTACAACTGTAAGTAAGGACATATTTGTCTGTTCAACCGTGATGTACAACTAAGAAAAACTCCTGACCTCTATTCAAAAAGGTCCCTGGGCCCTACTGCCAGGGACAGAACTCTGCACCAGATGGATGACCTGACCCAACGTGACCTTTCTGTATCCTTCCCTGTTTATGATAAAGAGACATTTTGAAGGAAGTAAAGGGTATAAAAGAACTGCGTTCGGCATTCACGAAGCAATTGACACTTTCATTACTTAACGTCACAGCCTTATGAGGGAGGCCGGTATAAGTGCCGTCATTTTATAAGTGATTAAACAAGACGGAGAATAGGAAATGAGAAAGATCCTGAGTTGCCCAGGGCCAAACAGAAAGCAAGGCTGGAGCCAGCTGAATTCAGACACCTCGATTAAATTCCCAAACAAAAGAGAAAAGGCAACACTAAAATGAGTTTTATGGGTTCCACTTTGAAACAAAACAAGGAAACATTATGTTATCATTAAATGATATTAAAATCATCTTTTATGGCCCTGATTTTGCCACCGAAGCTTTATCCCCTCCACTCCAAAAAATTTTTTTAAAAAATCCTGCATTTCATTTTTAGGGAGTTTTTTCTTAATTGGACTGTGATTTTAACCAAAATTATGCCAAAGGGCCTCGTTCAAGTTGCTAAATTTAAAGTGCCATTGATTAGATCCATCCTGGATCACAAGGACATTCTCCCGAAATAGACTTTTAGCATTTTATAATCCTCCTACATTTTCACAGAAGAGAATCTGGAATACAGGAAGGAATCATTTCCTCACACACAAGACTCATTTTCAACGACATCAAAAGGCACTTGGTTAAAACCCTTGGTTAAAGCTCGTCTGCACATCCAGCGCGCATCCTCCCCATTATCCTGACACCCAGTTTGAGAACTTGGGTCTTCAGCTTCAGCGCCCTGAATTAATCAGTCTCCCCCACCACCCCACCCTGGCTTCCTCCAAGATACACCACTCACGGAAACACAAAGGGATGTACCCCTCAGCTTCTGCGCTCAGCAATGCTCTGATTCCCACCTCTCACTGGCCACCAGCCCCTCCAAGGGCACAGCCCTCCTGCCCTGGCCCTGGCAGCCACTCTGCTGTAAACTTTCTCTTCCCTGCACTTTTCCACGCTCTGCGCATGCGTGCTCTGGGCCAATGATGGGCCCGCAGCCAACCATCCTCCACCTTCGGCCAATGAGAAGGAGCGCAGCCAACAGGACTGCTCTGGACCAATGGGCTCCAGCATGCCTGGGGCTCAGGCCACGCCCAGGGGAGGTGCTGGGTACCAGTTTCGCCTCTGCTTCTGATAAACTGCTTCCAACCATACAGAAGGAGTGGGGATAGGCCTGAAGAGGTTTTTTTTGTTGGAGCTAGAGAAAAGGGCTGAGGGTCAAGATCAGGAATGAGGGGCCGCTTTCTGACCCCTCATTGGGGGAGCCTAAGGAGGCCTGGAAGGTGACTGATTTTTAAGACAACCAAATAGGCCTGCTGGCGCTCCTGGGAAGCCTTCGACATGGAGACTACGTGGTTAGTGGCTCCTCCGCTTGGCTCCCCGTCCCCCTACAGGGGCGCAGTCCATCCCCAGCTGAGTTATTAATAGTTACTAACTTCATCCAACAAGCTCCACGCTTTATTGCCTCCTTATTTCTAGTCACAACCTTCCCTCCATATGGACTTTCCTCCCTTTCACCTTCTCCTTCTGAAAGTCCACTTCTCCAAGATGCCTGTCAAGGCCCCTCTGCCCTAAAGGTCTCTTCCCCTACCCTTGTTGTTGTTGCTCAGTGGCTTAGTTGTGTCCGACTCTTTTGTGACCCCATGGATGGTTGCTCCCAGGCTCCTCTGTCCTTGAGATTTCCCAGGCAAGAATACTGGAGTGGGCTGCCATTTCCTTCTCAACCCAGGGGATCTTACTGACCCAGGGATGGAACTCAAGTCTCTGCTTTGGCAGGCGAGTTCTTGACGCTGGAGCCACCAAGGAAACCTGCCTCCCCCGCAACAGGGCAGCCTCAGCTTCTTCCTATAGCAAATACTGATCTGGATGGCTTATTCTCCTTCAAGTTCCCTACAAAGCCACTTTCCTTTGAATTACTACAGTAGGTTAGTTTTTGTTTTTTTTTTTCCTCCTAAACTACAGGTTTCAACCCATGGATAAGGAACTTTTAAAAAATAGAAGATGAAATACCAAAGTACATCTCCCATAATGCAGGCAAGTGTTGTTTGTGACACAAGTTTCGGTTATGAGTCTGTGTGCACACAAATGATGTGGTGGGTTGCAATGTTAAACATACTTGCTACTGTGAGTCATGGCAGGAAACCTGTGAAAGCAACTGCTCTCCGACACTTAACCTAGAGGCTGCCTAATGCTCTGTGAATGCTCACTGAACAAACCGATGAGCATGATATGATCCATTCATTACAACTTCAAAGGTTCCACCTGGAAAGAATATAAAGTAGAATGCCTATTGGAACCCAAAGAAATGGATTCTGGGCCATGTGAAGCGATCAGGTGGAGGAGTAGGAGAGAGGAATCTGAATATTTACTATTTTATTCCAACAGACTTTCTCCCCAGTAACTAACATGTGTCTATATTTAAGGGAGATTAGATACAATTTTGACTTAAGTTCACTGTGGAAAGCTTATCTCGGTCACTGAAAGCACGTCATGATTACAGAGTTCTGAATCTTTGAAATACTTGGTATAGGTAATTCCACCATGACTCATAAAAGGATCTTTCAGAGACACCATGAAAGCCTTTGTTCCAGTTCTTTCTTTGCCCAAGATGCCGCTATGTCCTCTCAATACCCCACCCCCACCGTCTGTAAAAATCCCATTCATCTTTCAAGGCTTAGTTCAAAGGCCACCTTTTCCACGGAAGCCTTTTTTTTTTAAAACTCGATTTTTCCTCTTTCCCTCCTCCACCACCCACCCACTCTGGTCCCAAATATGGTCTTTTTCACTTCGGAATCACCAGTGTTGAAGCCTTCCTTTTATATGTGTGTACTTGTCTCATCTCCACTAGACAATAACACGCACAACTCACGGTTTACTCTTCTCTGCATTCCCTGTGGTAACCAGCACAAGCTCTTGTCTTTAAGAGATGATCAATACAATGTGTTAAGTGAATAAATGAAAGCAACTGTTACGCCATTCAAAGGGATGGCCTTTATTTTAAAGGCCCTGAGGAATGGCGTACATGCCCAGCAGCTGATGAAAGCTCGTGGAGAACTGAAAAAAGAGGGGATGGAAGGGACAGAGGTGGAGTTTGAGAAGGGGCTCGGCTCCTCTAGGCGTCTGCCCCTGTAAACTTACTGAATCCCCAGCTCTTCAGGGACTCAGCTCTAAGAGCGAAGCTAGGGAGCTGGGCACAGGATGCATGCCTTTCACCTGCTCCAAACTCTCCACTCCTGCGTCAAACTAGAAATAGGAAGTAGAAGTGGGAATAAGGGCAGCCCTTCGCAACTTTAAGGTATGGCTGAAAAGAAAAACTGAAACTGCTATCTGGATGATTCAGGTTCAAAATCTCCACCCCCCCACCAACCTTGAAAAAAAAGAATGGGGGTTTCTGGAGGGGAGGAGGGGAAAGGGTGTGCAAGGAAGCCAATGAGATGAAATTAAACAGTACTGGGCTCTTTAGCTCATGTTGTCTCTACAGACATTTGGGGATGCTTTCAGTGACCACTAGACTAAGCCAGCTCAGGTACAAAGGCACAGTCACAACCAATAAACTCAAATTTGGTTTATTGGAAAATGATGTCCAGCAGTGAAAACACTGTTTGTTAAAATCCCATTCTCTTTTGCCTTAGTACCTTCTCCGCCCCCACCCTCCCTCCTAAAGAACAGCGTTTTCCTAAAAGGGGTTAAAGAAAGAAATTTTTAGTGGTCTCTATTTTAAATTTATACACATTTTATAAGCTAATTCAAATAGGGCAGCAGATGTAATTTCCTAAATCATGGTATTTTGTTTTCAAATCTTTAATTTTAAATTCATATAATTAAGGGCTCTGACCTTCTCTTTCTTTAATGTTATATCAGAATCTTCATCAAGATTTTGTTTTGTAACAAATTCCAGACCTGCCGTCATAAAATGGGAATACATCTGCAATACTTTAGAAAATACACTGGATTTAAAATCGGAAAAGTTGAGCTTTGAAATTAATGCTTGGTTCAAACATGGCTCCTCCACTTCTAGATGTGTGACCTTGAGCAGGTCAGCTAATCTTCCCAACCCTCAATTTCCCAATCTGTAAACTGGGAATAAACACAGTACTTGGTTGTTCCCTAAGGTTGTCGTGAAAATTAAATGAGCTAACACATGTAATGTACTTAGAAAAGAGTTTAAAGATGCTAAGTATGTGCATTGTACTTAGAGCATGTCTGGCTAAGTGTCTGGTAAATGTTAGTTTAAAAATTCTGCTGTCATTTGTTTAATGGTCTCAGTAAAGTCATTCTACAGTTCAAGTCCTCTATTTCCTTATCTGTAGAATGGGACTACCACCACTTAACACTTCTGGGATTGTTACGAGATTCAAGTAAGGAAACAATGGATATGAAAATGTTTTGACCCACAGAAAGTACTCAAATATTAGTTATTTGGGGTCACCTATAAGCTTAATTGTAAACCATTAACTTAAAAACAGAAAAATGTAAAAGTCAACCATAAAACTGAGTTAGAAAATAGCATCCATTCCATGTTAGAAATGTATACTTAAGGAGTTTGGTTTCACTTTAACTGATCAGAAATATATAAGCTCTTAGAAGATGTAGCTTCTGCATCTGCAAACTAGAAATGCTCCCTCAGTCAAGCCAAACTGTTCTACTATGTTTTAATCAAGAAAGCCTGGACAGTTTCATAAGCCAAAAAGAAACTGATGGATTGATTAAAATCTGACTGCATGTACAGCAACTTAAAAAAAAAAACGCTTATTTTTAAAATTTTTTAAATAATAAAAGTACTGTAGCTAATGTAAATTTCAAGTCAATTCAACAGACATTTTTTGTGCAACTGTGCTCCCAGTAAATCAGCCAGAAACTAAAGATGCAGAGGAAAAGAGAGCTTAGGCATGTGCTGGAAAAGTCACAGATTATGACTGATAATTTCAAAATATCCCTTGTAAGAGTCATAAGGGGGCTTCAGTTTTGAGTCAGCAAGCAGACAAGAAGCCTACAAAGCTACCAAAACAAAAAGTTCTTTCCTTTGACTGAAAAACTGCCTTTTAAAAGCAAAAGTCATTTTTAAAGCACAGTTTCTATCTCCAAACCTACTGAATTTGTGCCAGAAACCAACATTTCAAAGTGTAAACCTGTAAAGTAATAAGTATCTATAAATGAAAGACTGAAATAACCCCAGAAGCAACAACACAGTAATTAGCGACTTTTATAGAGTAATAACATGCTTCATATTCTTTTTACACTGACTCTTTGAAGTTTCCAGTGTAATATATAAAACTTTTATTACATTAGGGCCCATCCTTGTGTATTTTATAGGTGTCAGCATTATGCAGAGCAAGCTGCACTTACTCATCCTTGTATCTTTTATAAGAAACTGTTTGGTAATGCACTAGCTTTGTGTCCAGTTTAGTTTAGTTACACCTGGTTTTAGACAGAGTAGTCCCTGGAAGCATGAAGCAAGGGAAACACACACATATCCACAAATCATCTATATGATCTATAAATCAAACAGCAGTTTAGCTTTAAAACTGCACACTGCATATTCATGTGCACACCACTTGCAGTCTTAGACACATGTGAACTCTTTACTGAATTAAAGAAGAAAAGGGATGAGGGGAACCAAACCTCAGCTCTACAATAAGCGATTTCCAGAGGCAGAACAGAATGCAGTTAATATGCTTGTTCCACAGATGTTCATTCCGTAAATATTAAACATAACACAAGTTCCTCCAGGAATATGCAGGCAGTAATTTTACCACCTGAATAGGGCTGGTTGGAAACATTTAGGAGATGGGGGGAGGCGGTGGATAAGAGGGATGTGGAAGCAGCCAATGGGATTTCTAACACACCCGAAACTAGAATTAAACTGTTTCCAGCGGCGCTTTACCTACAGCAGCTCCGCAATGTGAGGAGCCCCAGCCACGGAACCCCGAGGGCTACCGCCAGGCCGCCCGCTCCCCAAGCTGCGAGCCGTGAGCGCGGAATAAAGGGACACACGGGGCGCCAGTGGGCTGGAGCGGGGACAGGAGTGTGGCCAGGCGCGGTGTGAAGAGCCCAAAGGGACTGCGAACCTCGAGGAAATGAGTCTCCCAAGGCCAGGGCCTCCGGAATTCCCGCGCGGAGATGCAGTCGCCCCACTGCCCTCGGGTTCACTTTCTATCTCGGGTGGGAGTGGGTGGGGGAGAGAGAAAGGCTGCGGCCGCCAGGACCCGGCGCAGACAGGCGGGAGGCTGGCGCATCCTCTAAGGGCGCTTAGCAGCAGCCTCAACTCCAGGGGGTCGCTGATGTGAACGACGGGGTGCGCAAATGCAGGGAAGGGAGGTGAGAGGTGCGGGGGCGGGGTGGGGGAACCGAGGGGTGGATCCCCGCCACCAGTGACACGTTCTAGAAATCGGGGCATTATCAAGGCTGCGCTCTGCCCCTGGCTCCCCAGATCACCGGCCCCCGGGCTGGGGGCCGACAGCACCGTGGGGGAGGAGACGGGAACCGGGGCCCGAGAAGACAGGCGGGCGGCCGGGCCTCCCCCTGGGGGAGACGGGAAAGAGCCGGCGCGGCGGGCGCCCCGGACCCTCCCCGCCCCCACGGTGGCTGGTCGCCCGAACCCCCGACCCAGGTGAGGGCGCGCGGGCCGCCACAGTCTCCCGAGCGGCGGGCACAGGGACTCACCACAGCGACTCGAGGTCCCATTCCTGGAGCAGGGCTAAGTCGAAGCTGTCCATGGTGGGAGGTGTCAGGGCCGCCGCCGCCGTCGCCGCCGCCGCCGAGGATCGGGACGCCCGCGCGCTGCAACGAAAGGCGCCGCTCAAGGTGCATCCCGGCCGCGCCGGAGGGGCCGCCGCCCGCCCGCCGCCCGCCCCCGGCGCGGGGCTCCCGGCGCCCCCCACCGCTAGCAGGCCGCGCCGCCCGGCCCGCCCCGACCCCCGCGTACCGCTCCGCGCCGCGACCCCGGCCTCCCGGGGGCGCCCGGCGCGATCCGGCCAGCCGGGCCGAGGGCCGGGCGGCGGCGCGGAGGGTCGGAGGTGCAGAGCTAGTCCTGGGCTGCCGCATCTTCTGCCCCGGCCCCGCCCGGCCTCCCCCCTACCCCCGGGTGCACACACTTCTTGAGGAGGGTCCGGTCTTCGCAGGACCCGGCCGGGCGCCCCCCGCCGCGGGCCGGGCGACGCGGCGGCCGCCGACCTGAGTGGGTGCTGGGAGATGCCCTGGCGGCTCCAGGCGCGGAGCGAGTTGGCGGCGCAGCCTGCAGTAGCGCCGTAAACAAACCGCTTAAAATATCTGGAGCCAGTAAGTTACGTTAAATCAAGGGGATCGGGGATGAAACCTCTTCTGAGGGGACCTGCAGTTTGGGGAAGGTACCCCCATGCCCAGTGCTCCAGCTGGCCCGACCCTGGAAACCCATCTCCTTTCTGTTTCTTTCAGGGAAGGGGGACAGGCCTCTGGGGGTTGACTGCAAACTTCCAGCTCTATCTTCTGTGTGACAGAAGGATGACAGAGTGTCACTGTGGCTTCTGAAAAACCAAGTTCTTATTGTTATTACTACTTCCTGGAGTTTAAAGATCACTTCCCCCTCCCTTGCTTTTGTGTAAGGGCTGAGAAGCCGGCGCCTCATCAGCGCCCTAGCCCTGTTTGTTTCTCTATAGCTGGCCCAAACCCAGAACCTCACTTTTGTCTCCTGCCTCTCCTGTCCTCTTGGCCACAGCGCTGGGAGCCTGGCCCAAGCTCCCAAAGACTTCCTGGAGAGAGCAGTACTGGGCAGGGTAATACCCATCCCCTGCACCCAACCCCCCAAGGCCCTGCCATAGGGAGCCTTCTGGCACGCTCCCCTTTTGTTCATTCTAGACAAGAGGAACCACTCCCTGAGGCTGCCAGAAATCTAGACCCTTGGGTAGCACTAAGTCACAGGATCCCTCCATCTGGAGGCAAGCCTAGGAATTATACCCTCCTCACCTCCCTGACCTCTGAACGAGGATTAACAAACTAAGTCTGGAGCACACGCAGGAGAAGAAAGGACCAAGGAGAATTCTTTCCTGTTTGGGGTTGGAGTACAAAAATGCTCAACCCCCTGCTGCCTTCCCCCAGCTCTGATGTAGTCCTTCCTTTATTAGCATCCATAACTAATGTGCAGAAGGTAAAACAGTAAAGGAAGGCAGAGTCTGACAGAAAGGAATTTCCCTCAACACGGTTTGAGGGAAAAGAATTGTTATTTTACAAGCTGGTAACTCTCAGCCCCTAAAGACTTCCCTCATTAGTTGAAGTTAGTAACAAGGCTAGGAGGAACAAAGGGAATGCGAATATGGGGGAACACACAGGTGTGATGCACTCTTCCCAGGACCCAGTGGAGGGTGTATTTGGAGAGCCTGGGAGGGAGGGGGCAATCTGTCTTCTCAACGTCTCCTTAGCATAAGCCTTGTTGCAAATGTTTGCTCTGGCAAAAGTGAGATGGCAGAAGCATCCAGACAGTGTTCCCAGGAACAAAGGCTGCGGGGCGGATGGAGGGGCGGGGGTTGTTGTGGAGGGTGGAGGAGAGCTCAAGAAAACAGCTCCACTCTGGAACAATTGCAAGTTCCACTCCCCAACAAGAGGAGCGTCCTGTTCCTGGGCTAAGGGCTGCCGGCTGCCTGCCGGGAAGCTTCTCCAGAAAGACCTCCCACCCTTCTCAGGGATCTGACTTCCCTTCCCTTCCCACACGTCTGTTTATACAATGGAGGAAGGCTGAAGAACAAACAGAACCATGTTTACTGGGACTCCCATCCTGGGCCTGAGCTCAGGATACAAAACTGCCCTCACCAGGGAGGCTGAGGATAAATAGACCGTCCTGGAAGAGGGAAAGGAGAAAGCCCTAGGGGTACGGAGCTGGCGGAGTGGTTCCCTCATAAAAGACCTCGCCCCTCCAAAGAGCCACGGAGGAATGGGTAGATAGATTTCTATTTGAGTTTAAACACAGAGTCTCGTGCTGATGCATGGGTAAATTTGAGCCTAAAGCAATTTCACCGTGGGTAGCAGGCATTTTTTTCTTCAGGACTAGGGGTCTCTAACACAGGGGAAGTTACATGAACACTTTTATTTCCAGTTTTTGTGTATCGTCTTCAGTGGGACAATAAGGCCTTTTGAAAAAACTCAATATTGTATCAGTAGATGTCAGCTTTGCTAAGTTGTCATAGAAAGAAATTTATATCATTCACAGGTAAAATGTAGAACAGTTAATGAGAGCTTGTATAGGGTGATTTTATTATTATTATTTATCAGGTTTATTAAGCTGTTCTTACTATCCTCCAGCCAGTGGTATGTTTTG
>SJYX01001952.1:195201-226522 GCA_006410675.1 Oreotragus oreotragus
GTAGGGGGGAGAGGGGGGAGGGTGGTGCTTGGACACCCTAGGATTCAAATGCCAGAACTAAAAGGGAGGATTTTTTTTTTTTTTTGGTAAAGGAATAAGAGATAACCTAAGTTAAAAATAAAAATAAAACTGGTGTTTCCTATGAAGCTGATATAGTTTCTGTGCATAGTAAAGGCAGTCAGGCTGGTGGGACTTCTCTCTCTCTGGAGATAAATGAGACAGTAGTACAGAAAGCTCAACAAAAGTGCCCAGCTTCAGAGAGCAGCTGGGGGAGGCAGCTACACGAGAGGGGCTGCTGGCATCCTAGGTCAGGTTTGTTTAGGCCACATCTCTGAAGGAAAAGGACTCCGAAATGAATCCTACTCAGTGCGGGGCAGGCATTCAAGGGCACTCAGCTAGGGCCTCACTCACATTCTGCCAGCCTGGAACTGGAACCCTCCACAGACCCAGAAGCAAGTCTGTGGTGTCTGACTGAGATCGCCTTTTGGATACGGACTGAGAGAAGAGAGCCCTTACGTGGCTTTATTAATTCGGGCCTTTTTCTGAAGACCTGGCTGCAGCTCAGAGGTCTTTTGTGACCAGGTGGGAATTTTCCGTTTACGATCCCACCATTCCGCTGGAAGGATATGCCTGGCCGAAAGTCAGCGGTGCAGGTGGTCCTGCCGGAAGGTGACGGGAGCCCTGCCCCACCTCCGCCAGCACCGTGTTCACCACAGCCCCCCTCCTGTTTCAGCCAGACGGCGGATGGCACCAGCGCTCGGTCTGTCTCCTTCCTGAGGCTTCCTGGATGCTTGTATTTGTCTGTAGGGATGGCAGAATCAGCCCTCTAGGCTTTCTGCTTGCAAATGACATGCTAATATGTCAAGCCCCCTGGACAGCCCCAGTTTTAATCCACTGGGAGCTCAGGAGTCCCCAGGGCTCCCCTCTCCTCTGCTATCTTAGAGGGGCCCTAGCCTGGGACCTGAGGGGCCTTCCTTTTTCTATCTTTTTCATCACTCACCAGGTCCTGAGCAGATGGTGTGGCTGTGCTGGCTGTCATGACTCCTCCTATGTTTCCATGGAAACCTGGGGCATAGGGACCATCTCTGCCTTGGGCTCTCTGGCAGTATCCTCTGGCCCCTCCCCCTTGCCTGCCCACATTCTGAAGAGTTTGAGAACCTTCTGCCAGGGTCATTTCTGAGATCATCTAAGGACATACTCCCCAGGAATTGTTCAGAACTGGCTAGAAAAGGGACGGGAGGAAAAGGGAGGCCAGTTTGCAATGGGCGCATATTCAGACTATCTGTCCCTTTAGCTGGATTCCATTATGGCTGATTATTGCCCAGATGTCAAAAGAGATGCGCCTAAGCTTGTCTCTGCTCATCAGGCAGCAGATATGTAATGAGTGTAACAATGTTACTGAGAGTTTACCTTTAACTGACATTCTGCCCCCTCCCTGAGCAGCCTTCTGGATTTTTTTTTTTTTTAACAAACCATGTTTTCCCTAAGGAATGTACCTTCCTCAAAGTTTCCAACATCCTCCTGCCTACATAATTCACTTATATAGCTACTAAGACATTAATTAGATTCAGAAGTCTGTGGAAACAGCAGAGCTGGGCAGGTCAGAGGCCAGGCAGGGCAGAGAAAAGAGTGGGGAAAATGACCCTTGGGAGAAAGGAGGGAAGCAGAGGGAAATTTTTCATGCCATTCAAGTACAAACAAGACAATTTCAAAATGTGGACAACTATTATAACATTGTTTAGAGAATTAAAGTAGTGTCCAGTTAAACATTACTTTTATTAAAAAAAAAATTTGATTTGGCATAAGAATTCTATGGAGATATGTCTTTGGTGTTGTTCAGCTGCAAAGTTGTATCCGACTCTTTGCAACTCCATGGACTGCAGAACTCCAGGCTTCCCTGTCCTTCATTCTCCTAGAGTTTGCTCAAACTCATGTCTATTGAGTCAGCGATGCCATCCAACCATCTCATCCTTTTTGGTATTAGTTGCTCCTTATACATCTGCTACAAAAGACTATTGTGTCTGAAGCGCACCACAATTTTTTTTTTAGAGAAACAAAGCATGTGTACTGAAAAGGAAAATGCAGACAGAAAAAGCGTAGGCAATTCAAAAAGTGGATCAGAAAAGTAATTCCTATCATAGATCATGTATTTCACACCATGCTGACCTACTTGGGGGATAATCCCATTATTTGTGATACAAGAAGATCCCTTGGTACTGCTAACAAGAACCAACCGTCCTGACTTAAAATTTAATATTCCCGTTGGCTCTTTGTTGTGCCTCTTTGAGATGTGCACTGACCATCGTGTAAGACTCAAGGACTCTAAACCTTTGAGAATGTGTGCATGCAACCCTTGGCAACACTATAGACTGTAGCCCACCAGGCTTCTCCGTCCATGGGATTCCCCAAGGAAGAACACTGGAGTGGGCTGTGATGCTCTTCTCCAGGGGATCTTTCTGACCCAGGGATTGAACCTGCACCTCTTACATCTCCTGCATCAGCGGGTGGGTCCTTTACCACTAGTGCTACCTGGGAGTATGGCCAACATTTCTATATTATGATATACTGGGTTCTATCAATTCTGTGTATTCCTCCTAAAACCACATGAGGTACGTTACCATTGCTTTTGTTTTACAGAGGAGTAAAAAAGAACAGCTATGTGTCACAAACCAAAGAACAACAGATTGGATCTAGTGATCAAGGCTGGGTTGGACATTTTTGTCTCTGACAGCTCTAAAATGTTGGAGTTCTATCTTCAGCTGTCCTCCTGAGCACTGCCAGACAGGAATCTCTGGAGGACAGCAGGGGAGCCGTAAATCTTTTCCTGTTTAAATGGAGGACCTCCTCCTTGGTTTAAACAAATCTCAAGGTGTTGGCCTGTTCCCAACAGGAGCACCTGCTGTTTAGTTAGGTGCTGACAGACAGCAAGAGTAGCGTCCAGGAGGAGGAGATGCAGCTTAGGTCTGAGGGGAAACATGGTAAGGAAGCCATGACATGACTGCATGTCAGACTCTTTTCTCTGTGGCACCAGAGAGCATTCAGGTGTAGAGCTAATGATCCCCACAGAGCCTCAGAGGACACTGAGGTCACAAGTGGGCCAGTTCTGGCTCATGTCCTAAAGACAGAGAAATTTCAAATATACGTCTTGATAGTTAAACATTGATGGGCCAAGGACAGCAATATAAGATCCTCACAAAGTCTATCAGGTAACAGCATCTCCAAACCTCAAAGTTCATAGCAGAAGTGCTCNGTCCTAAAGACAGAGAAATTTCAAATATACGTCTTGATAGTTAAACATTGATGGGCCAAGGACAGCAATTTAAGATCCTCACAAAGTCTATCAGGTAACAGCATCTCCAAACCTCAAAGTTCATAGCAGAAGTGCTCTCATCTGGAAATATAAGACACAGAGAGAACAGGGTACCTCACTGGGAGCTTGGGACAAACACTTAATGTCGGTCACTGCTAGTTGCCTACCCGATATCTATCTGCCCCCTTTTTTTACTAAGAAAACCTAACTTTGGGGAAGTGATGAGCCCAGGTGAAATAATTATATTTTCTCGTCTCTATCACAGCAAGAACTGGGCATGGATATATATGGAATTTAGAAAGATGGTAACGATAACCCTGTATGCAAGACAGCAAAAGAGACATAGATGTATAGAACAGTCTTTTGGACTCTGTGGGAGAGGGCGAGGGTGGGATGATTTGGGAGAATGGCATTGAAACATGTATAATATCATATATGAAATGAATTGCTAGTCCAGGTTCGATGCATGATACAGGATGCTTGGGGCTGGTGCACGGGGATGACCCAGAGGGATGGTACGAGGAGGGAGGTGGGAGGGGGGTTCAGGATAGGGAACAGGTGTACACCCGTGGCAGATTCATGTTGATGTATGGCAGAACCAATACAATATTGTAAAGTAATTAGCCTCCAATTAAAATAAATAAATCTATATTTAAAAAATAAAAGCTATTAAAAGGGGAAAAAAAAGAACTGGGCATGGAACACAGCTCAAGCCAATGAGCCATAAGCCTAAGTTGGCTGGAATTTCTTTTTTTTAATATAAATTTATTTATTTTAATTGGAGGCTAATTACAATAAGTTGGCTGGAATTTCTTGGCAAGTTTCACTTTCCTGGAGTAGACAGACTTTTATCCTCTAGGTCACTTCTTTCTTCGTTCTTCCAGAATGCAACTGAACGCCTGAGATAGAGGAGCTACCTTGGACCCTGCAGGCAAAACCTACAGACTAAAGTTGGCCAATCTGAAGTTAAAAGGAGGCAGTGCCCTTGTTGGTTTCTTCACATAATTGTGCCATCTTTGAACCACCCCCTAGCTCAAGACTTTTGGGGACAAAACAAGACTCTATTTGGCTGAGCCCCTATAATCATGTTTTGACTGTTACACCTAACTCATAAAGAAGTCATGTTCCCTCCAGTGTGCCCTTCACAGGGCCACTTATGGTAAGGTCTATGAGATGTCCCATACGATGTGCCCCATGGGCTTCCCAGGTGGCTCAGTGGTAAAGAATCCACCTGCCAATACAGGAGACACAGGAGACGGGGGTTTGGTCCCTGGCTCGGGAAGATCCCCTGTAGAAGGAAATGGAAACCCACTCCATTATTCTCGCCAAGAAAGTCCCATGGACAGAAGGGCCTGGTGAGCTACAGTCCATGGGGTTGCAAAAAGTCAGACACTACTGAGCGCACACACACACACTTGCCCCAAAGGCAAAGCCTATATTTTCTCTCTGAAATACATTCTTGCCTTCTGGGTTCACTCCAGTCGTAATAAGATCAATTAACAAGAAACCCACGCGGCCTCAATTGTCTGAAGACTGATTAACCCAGCTCCAGCATTTTTTTAGTATTCCATGTTAATAATTGTTTCTTTATTTCCATGTTATTTATTAACCTGGTTGAGTGACTGTTACATCCCTCACAGGGATGCTGGAAGACCTCATTTCTGGAAAATAGTGTAGGAACAGTAAGAGTCAGCCTTTCTCGTGTCCTTGCCACATATTAAAAAAATATGCATGTTTTAGGCTCTGCCATTGTTTCTCCCAATAAACTAATTACCACTGTATGAAGCTGATTTACTTCAGAAGGAGTTCAGAAAAACAACTAATTAAGAACAGGATTTTGAAATATAAACTGTATTACAAGGTTAGAACTCTATAATGAAATTGTAGAAGCTTGGAGGTCGGGAGGAACCATGGAGGCTCTCTCGCTAACCTCCAACCCCAGGCAGGAACTCCCTCTCTGTTAGCCCTGGTATGTTCAGCCCACTCAAGGAGATTTCTAATGATGGGTAGTGCACTCTCTCAAAAGGCTTCCTCTTCTGTTTTTAATGGAGCTTAGCTCCGCCTGAACAACATTCTTCTTTATATTTATGAATCCCAAATTGATCTCCCTGCAACTTCCTAGCATCTCACCAGCTTACAGTAAGCACTCAGTTACAACTCAGCTCCACCGAACCTCTCTTGGTCCTCAATACCTGGAATTACTTGCAAGCTCAAGTAGTTTTCCTTGGCACCTTTGGCAGGGAGAGCTCCTTGTTGGGTTGGGAATCCCTTACAATGAAGGGGAGCCAGTCTCAGGAGGAGGAAGTAGAAGGGGGTGAAAGAAACTCCATCTTCCTCCACCTGGTCATTGGTTTCTTGGGAGAAGGGAGCTTTCAAAAGGCAGGCGGAGCCACCAGCAAGAAAATGGCCACTACAAGAGAGGGAGGCAGGAACCTTCCCAAAAGAAAGCTACATCCCCACGGGTTTTTAAGGAGGAAGCTGCACAGTGAGAAGTAGAACCTGGGGGCCCAAGACCCTGGGAGAAGGGTGAGCACGAGGCCAGGAAGGAGGCCTCAGGGCCAGACCCACCCTCCCGTCAAGACAGCAGCTCTTCCAAGAGCTGGTTGCCAGTGTTTTTTCCAGGGTTCCAACTCTCCTGTGACGCATATTATAATTCCATATACTTGGCACAGATAGTTACATTTTTATGAATTTTACATTACTTTCTGTCATTCTCTAGACAACAATATGAAGTTTATTACAGCATAAAGGGAAATTCATCCTTTTGGGCCCAAGTGAGTGGCAGCCCAGATCCCCACACTGTCATCTCTGTCATCCTTCTCTGAAGGATGCGACCTCAAGTCAAGGATGGGGTTACTTAACCAAGCCCAGTTCTCAGGCTCAGGACCCAAGACAGTACTCTCAATGAGCACATAAACCATTTCAGATATATATATATATTTTTTACCAAACAAACATTATTGAGCATCTAGTACATGCCAAGCAGTGCATTAAGAAATAAGGAGAGAGACTTCCCTGGTGGTCTAATGGCTAAAACTCCGTACTCCCAATGCAGGGGGTCCAGGTTCAATCCCTGGTCGGGGAACTAGATCCCACATGCTGCAACTAAAAATCCTGCATCACCACAACTAAGACCTCCTGCAACCAAATAAATAAATGTCCTTCTGCTCAGTCATGTCTGACTGTTCGTGGTCCCATGGACTGTAGCCCGCCAGGCTCATCTGTCCACGGGATTTTTTTCAGGCAAGAGTATTCAAGTGGGTTGCCATTTCCTTCTCCGGGGGATCTTCCCAACCCAGGGATCGAACCCATGTCTCTTGCATCTCCTACATTGACAGGTGGATTTTTACCACTAGTGCCACCTGGGAATACCAAATAAATAAACAAGTAGCTTTAAAAAAAAAAAAAAGAGCGATTATATTATAATATGATTAGTGGTATGTCTGGGGAAGAGCAACTACTCAGGGAGATCTTCTAGAAAAAATGACTGACTCATATTCTAAGTCAAGAACTGACTCATCCAGAATAAGGTGTCTGGCAGAGGATGGAAGAGGTCTGTGTGCTACGCTGAATCACCTGCCATGACACAGGTATGTCTTCAAAGCTATCGGAGCAGGAGCAAGGTGGGTGATGAGTCCTGTCTGAGGCTCTTGTAATGCAGAAGCTAACATGTGGGTTGGGTCTAAAGGTATGAGAGTCAAAGTGTAGCTGGAAGCGATGGAAAAGCAT
Organism: Oreotragus oreotragus; assembly: GCA_006410675.1. Taxonomy (NCBI): domain Eukaryota; kingdom Metazoa; phylum Chordata; class Mammalia; order Artiodactyla; family Bovidae; genus Oreotragus; species Oreotragus oreotragus. The sequence goes on from SJYX01001952.1 coordinate 202,241, forward strand.
TCCAGGCAGAAGGGAAAGCACAGGATGGAGCACAGAGGCAGGATGCCTGTCACATCCTATTGACAGAGGAGGCTCTGTGTCATCAAAGTATTGCTTTGGGGAGGAGGGCTGGAGCAGTCTGTGGGGCATGTTCAGGGTGGGAGCAAAAGCAGAAGAAAAAGGCGCCAAGGCCAGGGCAGGAGATTAGGGCCAGGTGGTGAAGCGCCGTGTTCGGCTGTTGGGAAAACACTATAAGTGGGCAGGAAATGAACATCAGAGATTCAGTAAAGCAGCGCGCATACACCCAGCTGCTAAACCCAGGGGGATAACTGAGAATCGAAAAGAGGAAATGGTTTCTGAGAAACCAGAGAAAGTATTGCACAGAGCACTCAGCCCAGAGGCTTTTTTTTTTTTTTTTGCTATAAAATCGAGCAAGCCCTTCCTGCGGCACAGGATTGACCGCATCATCTGCAGGGCCCAGAACAAACTGAGATGTGGAGCCTCTTGTTCATAAATGATGTAGAGTTTCACGATGATGAGAGGAGTATTAACCCAAGTGCAGGACCCTTCTAAGTGTGGGGCCTTGTGTCACTGCCGAGGTCAGAGCCCACAAGGCCAGGGTTGCTGAGGTATTGGTGCTAAAGGGCAACTTGTCGCTAATAGGGTGAGTGCTGGGAAGCCTGCATCACAAGGCTGGTTGAGCAGCACAGCCCTGCATTCACACAGTCTGCAGCACAGTACTGAACACATTCAGTGGAAGATAATCCAAGCCATGCACAGCAGTGTGTGATGGGGAAATCTTAAATTAAAAGTAGTCTCAGGACGTCTCTAGTGGTCCGGGGGTGAAGACTCTCAGTTACCACTGCAGAGGGCATGGGTTTAATCCCTGGTTGGATCTCGCATGCTGCACAGTGCAGCCAAAAAAAGTACTTTCAATTTATAAGAATGAGTCCTCACAAAGGCTTCTGTTGGCTAGGCAAGTGATGATAGAGCTGTTAGGGAGACTGAGGGAAGGAGGAAATTGTTCTCCAAAAGAAAATAGTAATAATAGGAGTACAGGAAGAAATGAAGAGCCTGGCTAGAGGTGGAAGGAATGCAGCTTAAGGGAGTAGAATTTGGGGCAAAGACAGAAAATCTAAATGGGATTTCAGAATTTTTTATGACAGGATATACCCAGCAAGTTTTAAATAAAAAACTGCAATGTTCATCCAAGCTTAGGAAGAAAGAAGTGAGTGTGTGTGTGTGTGTGTTGGGGGAGATGATTTTTAAACCCAGTTGCAGATTAGAATCACCAGGAAGAGTTTGAAGAGCCTCTGAGTCAAAGGAAGCCATCACACAAGTGGCCAAGAGGTGTCTCTTCCGGCCCTGGTTCAGGCCTTTTTCTGTGGTGACCCTGTCATTTCCATTGACCTATTTGTCTCTCTTTGGGCCAGTTTCACACCTTTAATAACTACAGCTTTTTAATAATCTTTGATGGCTCCTAGAGGCAGCTACCCTCACCTTGTTCTTCCTTAAGACATTCTTCTATTCCTAGTTCTTTGTTTTCCATCGTTGCTTTAGAATCAACTTTTCAAATTACACACACAGTCACACAAAAATCCTCTTATCATTTTTACAGAAAATGCTTTGAATATATAGATCTGTTTGGAGAACTAATACATCAGTACTGTCTTCTGATTCCTGAACATGCTATGTTACTCTGATTACTTAGATTTCCCTTTACTTAGATCAGTAATGTTTCATATTCATGTTCATAGAGATCTTGCATATCATGTGTTAGATTTTTTCTTTTGATTAAACTAACCTATTTATTCTAATAATTTGTCTGTAGCTTTATTTTTATTTCCTCTGTACACGATAATTCAGCAACATCATGTGATTTAGGGATGGCTTTTTCCCAACCACTGCAATCCTTACACCTTTATTTCTTTTCTTAATTTACCAGCTAGAATTTTAACTACAATGTTGAGTAGAAACAGTAATGATGGGCATCCTTGTCTTATTCCTGATTTCAAACTAGGGTTTTTTAGTAGATCCTTTTATCAGATAAGGGAATTTTCCATTTATTCCTTTATTCCTACTTTGTTAACCTTATAGCTATTAATTTTTGTTGTTTGTTGAAATCATGAGTTGTAGCTGAAATTTATAAAATGTTTTCTATGGCCCTGTTGATTGTATTATCTGGCTTTTTTTTTTTTTTTCTATCAGTGGTTAATGTACTGAATTACATTGCTTAATTTTTAAGTCAAACCATCCTTGTATTCGTGGAGTAAATAAAACTCAGTGGTAATACGTTCAGTCAGTTTAGTCGCTCAGTCGCGTCCGACTCTTTGTGACCCCATGAATCGCAGCACACCAGGCCTCCCTGTTCATCACCATCTCCCGGAGTTCACTCAGACTCACGTCCATTGAGTCCGTGATGCCATCCAGCCATCTCATCCTCGGTCGTCCCCTTCTCCTCCTGCCCCCAATCCCTCCCAGCAACAGAGTCTTTTCCAATGAGTCAACTCTTCGCATGAGGTGGCCAAAGTACTGGAGTTTCAGCTTTAGCATCGTTCCTTCCAAAGAAATCCCAGGGTTGATCTCCCTCAGAATGGGCTGGTTGGATCTCCTATGTTACTTGCTATAGATTCAATGTGCTGTTTTTTGTGGGGGAGGAGAATTTCTGCACTAATGGTCGTGAATAAGTGAGTAAAATTTTCCTGTTTTGAAGTGAGCTCATTAGCTTTTGCTAAGAAAGCCCTTGGAAATGAACTGGGGACGTGTACCTCTTTTTCTTTTAATTCTCTGGGAAAGATGGTATAATCTTGGAATGATTTCTTCTTTAAGAGTTTAGTGGCATTCACCAGGAAAGTCATCTGTGCTTAGACATTTCTCTGAAGGAAAAAGTTTAATTATGGATGTGATTTTTAATAGTTTTAAGTCTACTTTCTGTCAGTTTTGGTAAGTTGCTTGCTTCTAAGATATCATGGAGATCATGGAAAAGTTCAAATTGAGTGGCATAGTCATGATGTCTAAAAAGACATCATTCGTTGTCTTTTTAGTAGCTGTAGGGTCTGTCGTTATTCCCCTTTTCATTCCTTACTTTCCGTATTTATGGTTTCTCTCTCTCTCTCTTTTCTTTCTCTCTCTCTTTTCTTTCTCTCTCTCTTTTTAAGTCAGTATCACCAGCACTCAATTTTATTATTTTCACAGAACAGCCTTTTGTCTGTTTTGATTCCTCTCTTTTCTACCTCATTCATTTCTGCTCTCATTTTCATCATTTCCTTCATTCTAATTTATTTTATTTTGATTTGCTGTTTTCTTCTGAACTTCTTGAGTTGGATGCTTGGATCTGATAGTTGATCTTCTTCTCTTCTAACATATGTATTTAGTGCTACTTGTTTTCACGTAAGCACAACTTTTGCGGCATTCTATAAGCTTTGGTGTATAGAACTGTCATTATCGTTTAGCTCACAGTTATTTTCTAATTTCCATTGTGATTCCTTCTTCAACATGCTAGTCACTTAGAAGCATATTTCCTTGCTTCCAAACATGTGGGATTATCTAGCTAACCTTTAGCAGTTGACTTGTGGTTCAACTGCACTATGATTGTAGAAGATACTCTAGAATTTTGATCTTATGAAAAAATTTGAGACTTACTCTCTGGTTTTACATATGACCAATTTTGTAAATACTTTCTGTGTGCTAATTCTGCTACTGTTGGTATAGTATTCTCTCTCTAATACATATGGGCTTTCCTGGTGACTCAGTGGCAAAGGATAATGAAGCTGTTTGCCAATGAAGGAGATGCAGGTTTGATCCCTAGGCTGGGAAGGTCCCCTGGATAAGGAAATGTCAATTTACTCCATCTAATATCCAAGTATTCTTTTCTGGGAAATCCCATGGACAAAGGAGCCTGGTGGGGCTACAGTCCATGGGATCACAAAGAGACACAACTTAGCAACTAAACAACACTATATATGTGTGTGTGTGTGTGTATATATATATATATATATGTTAGAGAAGGAAATGGCAACCCACTCCAGTGTTCTTGTCTGGAGAATCCCAGGGATGGGAGAGCCTGGTGGGCTGCCATCTCTGGGGTCACACAGAGTCGGACACGACTGAAGCGACTTAGCAGCAGCAGCAGCATATATATATATATATGTATATTTATGTAATATCATGTTTTCTAATATTATTGTTCAAAGCTATTTATCCTATTGGTATTTTTTCTGCCATGTATATCTAAGAGACATGTGAACGTTTCCCTCTATAATTAAGAATTTACTTGTTTCTTTGTATAATTCAAGTTCTGCTTTGTCTATTTTGAGGCTATGTTTATTAAATGCATAAATATTTAGGATAGTCATATCATCCTGGTGGATGCACCTTATTAAAAGGATGATGTGTCCCTCTTAATCTCTAATGATGATTTTTGCCTGAGAAGACATAGACAGAAAAATACTGCTAAGACTGGTATCAAAGAGCATGCCACCAATATTTTCTTCTAGGAGTTCTATAGTTTCAAGTCTTACATTCAAGTCTTTAATCCACTGTCAGTTGATTTTTGTGTATGGTGTAGGGCAGCAGTCTAGAATCTTTCTGAATGTGGCTTTACAGTTTTCCCAAGCATCATTTATTGAAGGGACTATCTCCATTGTATATTCTCTGCTTCTTTGTCATAAATTAATTGTCCATATACGTGGGGATTTATTTCTAGGCTTTCATTTCTATTCTATTTTTCTGCTAATACCATGCTGTTTTGATTATCAAGGCTTTGTAATATAGTTTGGAATCAGGGAGTATGACTATCTCTAGTTTTATTTTTTTCTCAGGGTTGTTTCGGCTGTTCGGGGTCTTCTGTGGTTCCCTATAAATTTTAGAGGTTTTTTTTTTTTTCTGTAAAAAAATGTCCTTGGAATTTTTATAGAGATTACACAATCAAAGTGTAATTAGTCTGTACATTAGTTTAGGTAATATGGACATTTCAATAATGTTAATTCTTCTAATCCATGAGCACAGTGTATCTTTCCATTTATTGTGTCTTCAATTTCTTTCAATAATGTCTTGTAGTTTTCAGTGTACAAGACTTTCAACTCCTTGGTTAAATATATTCCTAGATATTTTTTTGTTTTGCTTGTGATTCTAACTGGAATTATTTTCTTGATTTCTCTTTCTGCTAGCTCATTATTAGCATCAAGAAATGCAGAAGAATTCTGTGTGTTGATTTTGTACCTGCAACTTTTCTATATTTGTTTATTTCTAATGGTTTTTTTGGTAGAGTCTTTAGGGTTTTCTATATATAAGATCATGCCATCTGCAAATGGAGGTAGTTTTACTTCTTTCCTTCTGATTTATATATCTCATGGCTTCCTCTCACCTAATTGCTATGGCTAGGACTTCCAGTTGAATAAAAAAGAGTGAGCAATCTTGTCATATTCCTGATCTTAGAGGAAAATCTTTCAGCAGATGGACCCCTTAAAAGAAAGACTGGGAGTTGGGTGACTTTCCCTGCTCCATCTGTGCTGAGTCCTTGGGTGATAAGCCACAGTGAGTGCTTATGTGTCCATTAATAACCTCGGTAACCTCTTCATTTGCCATATCCACATGAGTCCCATGGACACAAGATCCATTGGTTTTCAGAGGTAGGTGTTTGGGGGACCTATCCCTTGGGTGAGAGTCTGAAAAGTTGGGGTGCTAAATTTAGGGTTCAAACCCTTTGCTCCTTAGTGATAAACCAGGAATATGGAGTTACTACCAGACTGTACGATGCTATGCCAGGGGTGGGGTTTATGGAAAGAGAGCATCTCAAAATTTCCTCACATTTCAATGTGGATATTTTCTCATTTGCTGATATGCAGGAGTCTCTCAGGTAGTTTCCAAATTTCTTTCAGAGGTAATCAATCTGTGTATATCTGTACATGTGGTGGAGAAGGATCGCCTCCTATACCACCATCTTGATCAACCTTTCTATTTTACCTTTATCATTAAAGGATACTTTGCTAGGTTTACAATGCTAGATTGACAGTTTTTCCCCCATCAACTTAAAGATATTATATCACTGTCTCTGGCTCTGTCTTGTCTGTTTAAAAGTCAGCTGTCAATACTACTTTATTCTTTTGAAGGTAAAGCCTCTTTTTCCTCTGACTGCCTCTAAGATTTTCTTTTTTGCTTTTTCTCTCAGCAGTTTTACCATGGTGTATATAGGATGTGGGTTCCTTTTTCTTTATCCTCCTTGAGGTGCTTAAGACGTATCATCTGAGTTTGATATCTTTTAAGCAGTTTCGGTTCATTTTTAGCCTTTATCTCGATCGCTTTTCGTTATTGATTTTGACTCATTGTCTCTCTGCTTTTCTTCTGAGACTCCAATTTCATGCATGTTAGAATTTCTCACTGCCGACTCTTCTACTGTCTTTCAAAATTTTAATTTTTTGCCTTTTAAATCTTCTTTCTGAATATTTTCTTCTAATGTATTTTCCAGCTAACTTTTTCTTCAGTTGTGTGTAATCTGCCTTTGAAGACATTTACTGAGTTCTTGATTGAAATGTCAAATTTTTTGATTCTAGAGTTTCCATTTGATTCATTTTCATAGTTTCTCATCTTCTGTTAAAATTCTCCATCTTACCTGCTTTCAATTTAGACATCATAGTTATCCTAAAGTTTGTATCTAATGATGTCTTTATCTGGAGCCCCTATGAGTATACTTCTACTGCCTGTTTTTTTCTGCTGACAAGTCATTTGTATTTTCATACCTCCTTCTCTCAAGTTTTTTTTTCATATGATGGCCATTGTATTTGCAAAATAATTTTCAGAAGTACTTTGAGGCCTACGGTGATATTATTTTTCTCCAGAAAAGAACTTTTCTGCCAGGTTCGTAGGCTCATTAGCAATTTAGGATTACCTTTATATAATTTCACATGCTGGGGAATTTTAAATGATAAAAAAGCACCTTTAGGGGCATATAGTTCCCATTTTGGGGGGATACACGCCTCAAGATTGCAATCCTAATAATGGGTGTTCATCATGCTTAATTTTTTCTTTATGGACTTTTGTCATCACCTGAGCCCTAAGGGGCTGCCAACAGCTTGTGTTATCCTCTTATCACTGCCTTCAAAGTTGACCCTCAGACAAAATGTAGTCCCAGACACCAAACACACGTCCCTTAATTTCTGTTTTCTTCTGGAGCATGGCTCTGCAATCTTTCACTTAAGTTTTAGATCTCTGATGCCTTTATATTCTAATTATTCAAAAAGTTCTTCCTTCAGATGCACTGAACAGATGCACATGTGCTATGAAAAACAAAGCTATTCTTGGATTTGGGTAATTTGCCCTGAAAATGACCTTCACAGGATGGCTGTGAACTATCCTTTGTATTATTAATAGTTAAGAGCACAGGATTTGGTTCCAGCAAATCTGGTTCAAATCTTTGTTTTATTTCTGTTAGCAGTGAGATTTACAGCAACTTAATTAAACTTTCTGATTATCACGTCTCTCATGGGTAAAATGTGAATGATGATTACAGCTCCTTTGCTGACAAATAAATAGAACAATATTGTAAAGATATAATACACAGTTGGCATCCAGTGTAAGGACTGATCAAATGGCAACTATTCTTACTCAATATGAATTATTTAAATATTTAATAACATGAGTCAAACATAGCTATTTTAGATTTAAGATGGTTATAATTATGGGAATTTTTTTCCCCTGGTATTGTATTTCAGAAAGAAACTCTTAGATCATGTCTCTGGGGTCCTGGAAATACTTGTTTTGTAATTTTTTCATACTCAAATCTCAGCAGTGTTTATGCTGTAGAACTCAGGAACCCAGTGGAATACTTCTTTGCATTGTGGGGTCAATTACAAGCTCCAATTAAAGCAAATCTGGCTTTGCCTACATGTAATGTTCAAAAGTATACCTCCACGCAGAGATGTATGAGATTTCTGCTTATGTGTCTAAGTTTCTACAACTGCTCCAATTGTTTTTATGCCTCTACCAGTTAGTTCCCTCTTCACCCACAGGTAAGGCCAAAGGTACATTAGCAAAAAGTCCCTATGATTACCCTCTGGGGCCCTGTTGTTCTAGCCCTACTTTTAAACCACTTGGCCTTGTTTTATATGTCCAGAGATTATCTACTCTTCAGGAGACTATTCCTGCCAATTCGGCCTGTTGGGCACTTGAAAGCAGGTTCATTTAAACATCAATAACTAGGAGTCCTCATTGACCTCATGCTGCTTAATTCCTAACCTAGTCTTGACCCCAGAACAAAATCTTGAGAAAAGTCAATAAAAGTAGCAAACAGTGTTATGTTATCCTTGGCAGACTTTGCAAAACAATGATAGGGTTTAACAATAGTTCATCACAGGCTTAATAGTTGCTAACAAGTATTGAATGTTTACATGCACATATGCGTTCACTGGATGCACAGAACAACCAAATGAGGTAGGCATTGCTATTATCCTTGTTTTACAGGGGAGGAACTATGGTAAGGAGATCCAACCAGTCCATCCTAGAGGAAATCAGTCCTGAGTATTCATTGGAAGGACTGATGCTGAAGCTGAAACTCCAATACTTTGGCCACCTGATGCAAAGAACTGACTCATTGGAAAAGACCCTGATGCTGGGAAAGATTGAAGGCAGGAGGAAAATGGGATGACAGAGGATGCGATGGCTAGATGGCATCACTGACTCAATGGACATGAGTCTGAATAAATTCTGGGAGTTGGCGATGGACAGGGAAGCCTGGCGTGCTGTAGTCCATGGGGTCACAAAGAGTCGGACACGACTGAGCAACTGAACTGAAGTGAACTATGGTTTAGAGTATGGTTTAGAGTATGGGGCAGAGTATTTGACCTGAGACTACAAACCATCAACCGGGCTCCTATCAGCAACTCCTGGAGTCTATGTGCTGTCCCTGCAGAATCTTAGACTGAAAAACTGAGACTCAGTGTATCACAGAGGAAGCAGCTGTGAAGTTTTGAAGGAATGACCAGAGAATTAATAGATCTATAGTTATTCTGCAGAATTGTTCTGTTAGAACGGGGTAGAATATGCCTTTTTTTGGGTGGGCAGTAGAATAAACCTTTAGTTTTCAAGTATATGTGGAACATTTCATAATTTGACTATGTGCTTCACCAATGAAATTAAGTTATAAGCCCATAACAAAGATAACTTAGAAAGCATAGGAATACTTTCTAGCAGTGAGAAAATGAGACAAAAATCATAATGATGTTAGAATGTCTTTATACTGAATGATAATATAAATGGCACGTATCAAAACAAGAGGGATATAGCAATACTTAAGGGAAATGTATGTTTGCTCAGTCATGTCTGACTCTTTGCAACCCCTGGACTGTAGCCTGCCAGGTTCCTCTGTCTATGGGATTTGCGTACACTTAAATACATTAGAAAAAATAAAGTCTCATAATTTATTTTTAATTGCAGCATAGCTTATTTATACCGTGTTGTGTTAGTTTTGGGTATACAGCAAAGTGGTTCAGTTGTACATACATATATATGTATGTATATATATATATTCTTTTTCCTTATAGGTTATTACAAAATACTGAGTATAGTTCCCTGTTCCATACACTAGGGCAGTGTTGGTGGATTGTGCTTTTTAAGACTGTCCTGATGAGAGCAGAGACTAAGGATCTAATTCAAACAATTAGGTTAGCAAATATCCAAATCAATCCATCAGAATAGGGTGAGAGGATTCTGAAAGCAAAGGAGAGCATCTGGCCGTGTAAGTGGTCATGTTCAATAAATAATCCATTAGAGGAGGCATTAGCAGATCCTGAGAAGGTTCTTAGAGAAACTTACAATGGGCTAAATGAGAGATAAGGCTCCTGAAAGTACAGTTGACCCTTGAACAACACAGGTTTGAATCAGTGTGTCCACTTAAATGTAGACCTCATTCAGCAGTGGATACTGCAGTGGTACAGGGTGGGTGGTCAGTTGAATCCGTAGAAATGTGGATGTGGAGCACCAACGCTAAGTTAAACATGGATTTTCCACTCCATGGAGGTTGGTACCCCTAACCTTTGCATTGTTTGAGGGTTGACTGTTTAAGCCTGTGAAAAATTAACCTTCTAGTCACTGGACTATGTGTTTCCATAAGATCTCTGACTAGAATCAGTTAGTGGGTAACCAGGTTACAGCATTTACCCTCACAAAAGTTATGACCAACCTAGATAGCATATTCAAAAGCAGAAACATTACTTTGCCGACTAAGGTCCGTCTAGTCAAGGCTCTGGTTTTTCCTGTGGTCATGTATGGATATGAGAGTTGGACTGTGAAGAAGGCTGAGCGCCGAAGAATCGATGCTTTTGAACTGTGGTGTTGGAGAAGACTCTTGAGAGTCCCTTGGACTGCAAGGAGATCCAACCAGTCCATTCTGAAGGAGATCAGTCCTGGGATTTCTTTGGAAGGAATGATACTAAAGCTGAAACTCCAGTACTTTAGCCACCGCATGTGAAGAGTTGACTCATTGGAAAAGACTCTGATGCTGGGAGGAATTGGGGGCAGGAGGAGAAGGGGACGACCGAGGATGAGATGGCTGGATGGCATCACGGACTCGATGGACGTGAGTCTGAGTGAACTCCGGGAGATGGTGATGGACAGGGAGGCCTGGCGTGCTGCGATTCATGGGGTCACAAAGAGTCGGACACGACTGAGCGACTGAACTGAACTGAACTGAATTGAACTGACTGAAGGATTCTAACAGCCCAACCCAAGGCCTGCCACACAAGTCTTTGTACTTGAGGATCTTTTATTGAGGTGACATGGAATTATAGTAAGAATAAAATTGCTTAGTGGTCCTGCTGCCCTGACTACTAGTTTTGTTTTATCCCTATGAATACTTCTCCAACCAGAAGCCTGAAGCCTGGAGGGTGAGGACCCCACCAACCCAAATAGTTCTCTACTATCCCCACTTATCTGAGAGGAGGAAATAAACTTCCCCCTTAACTCTTTTGTTTTTTAAGTCATGCCTTGCAGTTTGCAAGGATCTTAATTCTTGATTCATGGAACCCATGTTCCCTGCAGTGGTAATGCAGAGTCTTAACCACTGGACCCCAGGGAATTCCCATTCCCTTTAACTTCTTGAGACAAATTAAAATGTAGCTTCAGAAGATTATCATCAGATTGAAGGATTCTTCCCTTCACCCCAGGCTTACAACCTAATAAGACGAGTCTAACTAAGTATGGGTAGAAATAGATTTGGGGACTGCTAGAAACTCCAGTACTTTGGCCACCTCATGCAAAGAGTTGACTCATTGGAAAATACTTTGATGCTGGGAGGGATTGGGGGCAGGAAAAGAAGGGGACGACAGAGGATGAGATGGCTGGATGGCATCACCGACTCTATGGACGTGAGTTTGAGTGAACTCCAGGAGTTGGTGATGGACAGGGAGGCCTGGCGTGCTGTGATTCATGGGGTCGCAAAGAGTCGGATGCGACTGAGTGACTGAACTGAACTAAATATTAAAGTGCTGGTATGAAGGTGAAATGATCTATGACACCTGTTTCAAAGATGGTGGAGATGAGGGGAGGGTGGTCATACAGGCTATAGCAGTGGCCTCCCAACTGAAGATAAAAAAAATGAAGTTCACATAGGTTTGCTCTGTATCCCACTAGTCATTAATCCCGGATAAGGCTTGGACCACTGTATCTTGAAAGAATGCTGGTTCTGTGGACACATTTATTTAGAAAGCGCCAGAGTTGGTCAAAGCTTTGAGCCAGATCTTAAAGGATGGATTAGGTCAGCGGAAAAGGGGTTCGTTCAAATCAGAGGAAAGCCAAGGGGTGAGGATGACTCTGAAATTCTCACTCAGACAAATGATGGGCGGTGCTGCCAAGATAACGGATGGAGGAGGAGATGTCAGTCAAAGTCAGGACAAACATGGTATCTGGCCACGCGTGGGAAAGCCTTCTTCAAGACACTGGTGGACCTTAATCAGAGTTACTGTCTCAATCTGCCTTTCTCCGTATTTACACAATTGCAAAATTCCTATAACTTTCTTATGGGTACATTTGTGACTATCCTAGAGCTTCAGTCTTTATATATTTTCAATATGTTATTGACTATAATGGGATGTCATCTACTGAGGGCTGAGATGGTCCATCCTGAGAGAACTCTCCACAAGCAGGAACTTTATTTCAAATGCTCTGTCAGCTTTAGATAATAGGTAGGCTGCAATATTTCTTTTTCATGGGGCTTCCCAGGTGACTCAGTAATAAAGAATATCTGCCAGTGCAGGAGATACAAGAGACATAGGTTCAATCCCTGGGTCGGGGCTTCACTATTTTGCCAGGAAGATCTCATGGACAGAGGAGCCTAGCAGGCTACACTCCATGGGACTGCAAAGAGTAGGACTGAGCAACTGAGCACACATAATCTTTCTTTTTCACGTCTCACAAACACCTAATGAGTTTGTGGATTCATATTCTGTACACGAGGAAATTAAGGCATTAACCTACAGCATCTTCAAGGATGTAAGGAACGGTTGCAAAACTAAGTGACAGTTATAGCCAAAATGCAAAGAACAAAAATGAACACAGCAGCGAGGGTACCCAACCCAAAATAAAGACAATGTGACTCAGTAATGAAAAGCTACATTGCCATACACGTGGTCTAAAACTGAGTGAGAACATGTCTCTGAAGAGCAAAGGAAAGCAAAATGGCTCTTTAATAAATTAAATCAATGTCTCTCAAATTATATGTTTTCTAAATTGAGCATTTCCCAAAATGTGCTTTTCCCAATGCCTATTACCAATGAAAGGCTCCGAGAAGAGCAGCTGCAAAGGAACACTAACTTCACTTAACCCAGAGCTGATCAAACTTATTTGACTTGGGAATGCATTTTTCATGGAACATCTATCATCAAATCCCTAAAAGATGTGGGAATGTTGAATTAAGAAACCAATTCGTGTGGTGCAACCACTGTGGAGAACAACATGGTAAACGAAAAATAGAGTTGCCATATAATCCAACAATCCCACTCTTGGGCATATATCCAGACAAAACTATAATTCAAAAAGATAGATACATGTGTGCCTAAGTTCATAGCAGCCCTGTTCACAATAGCCAAGACATGAAGACAACCGAAATGTCTATCTGCCATGAGGGAATAAAGAAAGTGTGGTATATACATTCGATGAAATATGGCTTAGTCATCAAAAGAATGAAATAGTGCCATTTGCAACAACACAGGTGGACCTAGAGATGATGTACGAACTGAAATAAGCCAGACAGAGAAAAACAAATGCCGTATGACAGTGCTTGTATGTGGGTGGAATCTAAAACATGACCGAATGAACCTGTCTATGAAACGGAAATAGACCCAAAGACATAGAGAGCAGACTTGTGGTTGCCAAGGCGGGGCGGTGGGAGGGAGGGACTGGGAAGTTTGGGATTAGCAGATGGAAACTATTACATACAGAATGAATAAACAACTAGGCCCTACTTTGTAGCACAGGGAACTATACTCAGTATCCTATGATAAACCATAATGGAAAAGAATATGAAAAAGAAAATATGCATGTATAACTGAATCCCTTTGTTGTAGAGCAGAAATTAACACAGCATTATAAGTTGACTATACTGCAATAATTTTTTTAAAAAAAAAGCACAGGACAACATATGTTGTAATTGTCTTCACTCAACATGAGAATCTCTGATGCTTAACTGAAGGATTTTATCCATTAAAAAAAGAAACCAATCCATGGTTTAATGTCATGGTATCTGGTGTAGCAAGGTGATCCACACATGCTTATTTTTTCATTTTCAGAGTAGTTTTTTAATAACAAAGTCATTATTTGTCATCAAGTTTTTAAGTAGATTTTTTAACAAGTGAAGTAGTAGTGATCTTCAGAATCAGGACAAAACCTTAGAATTAGGAAGAATGTGGCTTTCTTAACATCCACTAAAAATAATTTAAGAAATTTCTACCGTCTCATGACCTGCCCAACCCAGGAATAAATTATTCCCTCTAGTTCCTCAGCTCATAGTTCCTCTGAAACTTAATTCTGCTTAGATGCCTTCTGAGTGCGAGTGAAATTTAATTATCTCATTTTCTTTAATAGCAGAGTGCAGATTAATTGCTTAAGAGGAAAAGATGGCTGTTACATGAGTGGAAAAGTACAGAGTCTTTGGTGCTCAAGATATGGCCATCAAGGTGGAAGCTTTAATGTAGAGCCTGTGAAAGTGTATATTTACAGAAAAGACAGAGCTTTTATTCATATAACATGATTTTTTTCATTTATGTCAAAATTTATTTGGTTTTGTGGAATGAGAATAAAAGTGTTCATCCGGCAAACAGCAGTTCAAATTTTGGCTTCATCACTTACTAGCTATTTAACCACAGGCAGGTCTCTGAGCTTCAGTTTCTTCTTTGTAAAATGGCATTAGTAGCTCAGCAAACTAGAATAAAGTCTTTGTCATTTTAGCACTTTGAAATCTTCAGGATGATTGCGGCTCACCATCTCGCTCCCCTCAAGCAAAGCTTCCTAGCAGACACCCACCCCAATCCCACTCACAGTTCTCAAGGAGAGAGATCTAGTCAGAAAACAGATCCGCTGACAATAAACTAATGAGATACACACACTCTTTCCTTCTCCCTGCAATGGAAACGCAAAACCAAGAACCTCCAGGCATACAAGGACAACTGTGACATGAAAACAAAAACAAAGAGCAAAAGAGACACAAGCTGACCCAGAAGAAACAGAAAGACAATCAGGGAACAGGAGACAGCACTGAAAACACTAACTGGACACAAGCGTAGGGAGCAAACGTGGGTACGGAGGAAGGAAGGGCGGAGGGATGGGGTGGGAAGCGCCGTACACACTATGCTGTGCTGTGCTTTACCAAGTCGCTTCAGCCGAGTCCCACCCTGTGGAATGTAGCCCGCCAGGCCCTTCTATCCATGGGATTCTACAGGCAAGAATACTGGAGTGGGTTGCCATGCCCTGCTCCAGGGGATCTTCCTGACCCAGGAATCAAACCCGCGGCTCCTGCATTACAGGCAGATTCTTTACCACTGAGCCACCGGGGAAGCCCCCGCCCCCGCGTATATACGACTATGTATAAAGTACATGACTAATGGAAAGTGACCATACAGCACAGGGAACTCTATGATGCTCTGTGGTGACCTAAATGGGTCACCAAAACTGAACGAAATCCAAAACAGAGGGGATGCATGTATTTGTATAGGTGATTCACTTTGCTGGATATCAGAAACTAACATAATATTATAAAGGAACCATATTCCAATTTTTTTTAAAGACTCTAATTAATATGCCAAGACAATTTTGGAGAAAATATAATATCCTCAAAATGAGAACAAAATGCTAAGAAAAGAAATGATTAGAGAATAAAAGGCAGTATTTACGGATTTAAAAAAAAGACTGGTTAAAAAAAACTTTTTAATTAAAGAAAAACTAGAAAATAAACCCAAATATTCTATTCTCTTAGAGTATAAGGAGAAAAAGACAAGGAAATTTGAAACTATGAGGAAGAAAATTAGTCTAGAAGATTTCACATACAGGGGTAGACATGAAAAATTTTTTAGTAGTTGAAGAAAATTGTCGAAGTTTAAGGATAAAATCCTTCAGAATTAAAAGAGGATTCTGAATGCCCAGAACAACTAAAGAAAAGAGAGCCATACCTAGACATGCCTCTGATGTGTAGCTAGACAGTTCTCTGATGAGTACTAAGAATACAAAGAAAACTTTGTCTAAAGGGTTCTATGCCCAGACAGGCATCAGTCAAGCATGAAGGCAAAACAATATTTTCAGACAAAAACATATCAGAAAGTTTATCTCCTATATATCCTTTCCTTTAAAAGTATTTGGATTTATAGCTAGAAAAACAAAGGGTAGAATAAGAAGGATATTTGGGGTCTAGGAGTCTGTGGTTCCAACCTAGAGTCCTGATAGCAGTGGAAGAAATTTGCAACATGACAGTTACGTAGCAAGCGTAGAGGAAGGAGCAGGAGGGTGGTGGGGAGATCAGGGGTGGAGGTCTCCAGGAGAAAAGGGGGACTGAAAAGAAAAGATAGACTTGGGGAAAATTAATCATAAGGGCAAATAATGCAAGAAAAACAACTGCCACCAGGGATCAGTGGTAAGGTGAAGAATGTGTAATACAGCTGAACACAATAAAACCATAATTCACACATGAAGCAAACTAAAGCGTGGCCATATTGGAGGATATAAACAAAAAAAGAAGATTCATGACCCTTGATTCTGGGAACATCATCTCTTCACTGGCCCATGGGTTAGGATGTTAAACTTATTAAATGACTTGATCAGTGGATGGAGAGCCATGGAGACTTGGCTGCAACTACAGGACAAAAGTGTACTTTTCCCACTTTTTGGGATAGTGCTTATCCCAAAAAGTGGAACATGGAAGGTGAAGAAAGTGTAGGGGCATCTTCATCTTCTAGAGTGAGGAATAGGAGAGATAATACTAACAAAAGTTGAAAGAAAGTGAAAGTGTTAGTTGCTCGGTCATGTCTAACTTTTTGGAACCCCATGGACTGTAGCCCTCCAGGCT
Organism: Oreotragus oreotragus; assembly: GCA_006410675.1. NCBI lineage: Eukaryota > Metazoa > Chordata > Mammalia > Artiodactyla > Bovidae > Oreotragus > Oreotragus oreotragus. The sequence goes on from SJYX01001952.1 coordinate 218,760, forward strand.
CCTCTGTCCATGAAATTCTCCAGGCAAGGATACTAGAATGGGTAGCTATTCCCTTCTCCAGGGGATTTTCCCTACCCAGGGATCGAATTGAGATCTCTTGCATTGCAGGCAGATTCTTTTCTATCTGAGTCATCAGGGGAGCCCATCAAAAATTGATGGATTGAGAAATGCAGAATTAGTATAATACTGAAAAATACAAATATAAACACAGGAAGAACAAAGATAATAATATGTCAAACACTCTGAAAAAGGATATATGTGTGTGTGTGTGTGTGTGTATAACCAAATCACTTTGCTGTATGCCTGAAACTCACAAAACATTGTAAATCAACTATACAATAAAAAAGTAGTCCTCTGTGATGACCTAGGGTGTGGGATGGTGATAGGGATTTTATATGACAACCAGTGACGATGAGCTCAGCTGTTGGGCCAAGAAGAAGCTCCAAAGCACTTCCNTTCCAATTTTTTTTAAAGACTCTAATTAATATGCCAAGACAATTTTGGAGAAAATATAATATCCTCAAAATGAGAACAAAATGCTAAGAAAAGAAATGATTAGAGAATAAAAGGCAGTATTTACGGATTTAAAAAAAAGACTGGTTAAAAAAAACTTTTTAATTAAAGAAAAACTAGAAAATAAACCCAAATATTCTAGTCTCTTAGAGTATAAGGACAAAAAGACAAGGAAATTTGAAACTATGAGAAAGAAAATTAGTCTAGAAGATTTCACATACAGGGTTAGAGATGAAAAACTAATTTTTTAGTAGTTGAAGAAAATTGTCAAAGTTTAAGGATAAAATCCTTCAGAACTAAAAGAGGATTCTGAATGCCCAGAACAACTAAACAAAAGAGAGCCATACCTAGACATGCCTCTGATGTGTAGCTAGACAGTTCTCTGATGAGTACTAAGAATACAAAGAAAACTTTGTCTAAAGGGTTCTATGCCCAGACAGGCATCAGTCAAGCATGAAGGCAAAACAATATTTTCAGACAAAAACATATCAGAAAGTTTATCTCCTATATATCCTTTCCTTTAAAAGTATTTGGAGATATAGCTAGAAAAACAAAGGGTAGAATAAGAAGGATATTTGGGGTCTAGGAGTCTGTGGTTCCAACCTAGAGTCCTGATAGCAGTGGAAGAAATTTGCAACATGACAGTTACGTAGCAAGCGTAGAGGAAGGAGCAGGAGGGTGGTGGGGAGATCAGGGGTGGAGGTCTCCAGGAGAAAAGGGGGACTGAAAAGAAAAGACAGACTTGGGGAAAATTAATCATAAGGGCAAATAATGCAAGAAAAACAACTGCCACCAGGGATCAGTGGTAAGGTGAAGAATGTGTAATACAGCTGAACACAATAAAACCATAATTCACACATGAAGCAAACTAAAGCGTGGCCATATTGGAGGATATAAACAAAAAAAGAAGATTCATGACCCTTGATTCTGGGAACATCATCTCTTCACTGGCCCATGGGTTAGGATGTTAAACTTATTAAATGACTTGATCAGTGGATGGAGAGCCATGGAGACTTGGCTGCAACTACAGGACAAAAGTGTACTTTTCCCACTTTTTGGGATAGTGCTTATCCCAAAAAGTGGAACATGGAAGGTGAAGAAAGTGTAGGGGCATCTTCATCTTCTAGAGTGAGGAATAGGAGAGATAATACTAACAAAAGTTGAAAGAAAGTGAAAGTGTTAGTTGCTCGGTCATGTCTAACTTTTTGGAACCCCATGGACTGTAGCCCTCCAGGCTCCTCTGTCCATGAAATTCTCCAGGCAAGGATACTAGAATGGGTAGCTATTCCCTTCTCCAGGGGATTTTCCCTACCCAGGGATCGAATTGAGATCTCTTGCATTGCAGGCAGATTCTTTTCTATCTGAGTCATCAGGGGAGCCCATCAAAAATTGATGGATTGAGAAATGCAGAATTAGTATAATACTGAAAAATACAAATATAAACACAGGAAGAACAAAGATAATAATATGTCAAACACTCTGAAAAAGGATATATGTGTGTGTGTGTGTGTGTGTATAACCAAATCACTTTGCTGTATGCCTGAAACTCACAAAACATTGTAAATCAACTATACAATAAAAAAGTAGTCCTCTGTGATGACCTAGGGTGTGGGATGGTGATAGGGATTTTATATGACAACCAGTGACGATGAGCTCAGCTGTTGGGCCAAGAAGAAGCTCCAAAGCACTTCCCAAAGCCCAATTTGCACCGAAGAGATCACAGTTACTGTCTGGTGGTGTGCTGCTGGTCTGATCTACTGCAGCTTCCTGAATCCTGGCAAAACCACTACATCTGAGAAGTATCCTTAGCAAATCGATGAGATGCTCCAAAAACTGCAATGCCTGCAGCCGGCACTGATCAACAGAAAGGACCCAATTCTTCTGCATGACAATGTCAGACCACATGTCCCACAACCAACGCTTCAAAAGTTGAATGAATTGGGCTATGAAGTTTTGCCTCATTCGCTATATTCACCTGACCTCTCATCACCCAGCTAAGCCTTCTTCAAGCATCTCAACAACTTTATGGAGGGCAAATGCTTCCATGATGAGCAGGAGGCAGAAAATGCTTTCTAAGAATTCATCTAATCCCAAAGCACGGTTTTACACTACAGGAATCAGCAAACTTATTTCTCATTGGCAAAAACGTGTTATTTTAATGGTTTCTATTTTGATTCTTAAAGATGTGTTTTAGCCTAGCTATAATGATCTAAAATGCACAGCCTGAAACTGCAATTACTTTTGCACCAACCTAATCATTGTAACGGTACACAGAAGAACAGAGGTGGCCATGGGTAGTGGTGGTTTCCTTGGGGACGTGACCAGTAAGAGGAACCTGAGGAAGATCCAGCCAGGTGAGGGAAGAGAGCTGGGCTGGGGAACACATGTGCAATTTCAGGCAGAGGAAAGACCTGGTGGCTGGGGTAGATTGGGGGGCTGTAAGGAAGCTCCATGTGAGCCTAGGAAAGGGGAAGAGCCAAGTCTAACAGGGCTTTGTCGGCCATATTTTAGGATGCTAAGGATTTACTCAATAGATGCCACGTAAGCACTGTGACTTGTCTGTTATCAATATCACGCTTGAGGCTGGGAACTCCCGGCTGTGGGCATGCGCCTGAGATGAGAGCTTCCAAGTAGGCTTCCTGACCCCTCGGGAAGGGACCCAGCTTGTGGGTTTGCTTTCCAGGATCTAATAATTGAGCTACCAAAGAAGAAGAAAACGTTCTCAGATAACAGAGTGGAAGGCGTGTGTGTGCTCAGTCGCACAGTCGTGTCTATTTGCGAACCATGGACTGTAGCCCACCAGGCTCCTCTGTCCGTGGGATTCTTCAGGCAAGAGTACTGGAGTGGGTGGCCATTCCCTCCTCCAGGGGATTTTCCCAACCCAGGGATCGAACCTTCATCTCCTGAGGCTCCTGCATTGCAGGCAGATCCTTTATCAGTGAGCCACCAGGGAAGCCCCTGAGAAGAATCCACTTATTCCAGACACTGTGTGCTAACTTGCAGACGCCTAATGAGAGGAGCTGAGAACGCTGAGGGAAACACCTGGATGTCCCCATCACCAGGGTGCCAGTCCTCGTCAGGATACTGGGAGCCTGTTTCAGCAGGAAGCAAAGGAACATGCTCAGGGCCACTGAGGCACTGATCGACAGCAAAGCGCTCCCTTCAAGAAGCCGGAGGCACGTTTACAGGGCTCTCTGGAGCCTGGGGCTGGGCCAGATGCCAGCAAGCACTGCTCAGATAGGAGCCCTACCCCAGGAAGTGCCTGTTCTTGGAAGACAGAAATAGATGTGGGTGAACACAGATCCATGTTCTCACAGAGCACAAATGCTGCCCAGGGATTAGGCTCGGCACTCCGGGAAGCTGAAAGAACTCTTCCTATGCACTGGGGTCCTTGTTAGTGCATCAAAGCAGTAATTTAGTCAATGACAAGGGTTCACGGGGCTTTCTAAGGCACTTAACTTATTCCCAGGATGTTGGCGGCACATCAGGGGAATCCAGCTCACTAATCTTTAACACTTGTAATAATTATTTCTGCTTCCATAATACTATTTTCCCCCTGAGAAATGCAAAATTATTACATAAGTAATGTAGAAATATAAGTCTGTGAGTTTTTTTTTTTTTTTTTTTAATAAAATGTAGTCAGAGACCCTGGGGAATTTTTGTAACAAAAGCCTCACAAATCGATTATATTTTCTCATTTCGGGTTCTGATAATTGAATATTTTATTTTGATATTTATTTAATTTCCTTCCAAATGAAAAGGTGGAGTTCTGTTGACACACTGAGAAGGGNGTTTTTTTTTTTTTTTTTTTAATAAAATGTAGTCAGAGACCCTGGGGAATTTTTGTAACAAAAGCCTCACAAATCGATTATATTTTCTCATTTCGGGTTCTGATAATTGAATATTTTATTTTGATATTTATTTAATTTCCTTCCAAATGAAAAGGTGGAGTTCTGTTGACACACTGAGAAGGGAGGGTATTATTAATTAAGCTTGTTTAAAGTCGAAGATGAAAACAGTGCCGGTGCATATAAATGCGCTTCAGTGAGCTGTCAGGAAGGTGGCAAGGACCGTGGTGGTGATCCTGCTTGGAGAGACAGTAGTGCTACGTCCCTGTCCTTGGTAGGAGGTAACCCTGCATTCACAGTTCATCAAGTCAGAGAAAAGGTACCTGATGCGCCCAGCCGGGTATAGTGATGGGTAAGGAACACCAGGTTCAGAAAGGTTGAAGACGCTTGCTAGGGACCACACAGCTGCTTGGTGGCAGAGCCAGAACCAGATGGGGGTCTTTGATTCCTGGTGGCGCTTCTTTCTATTTATTTTCTTATTTTTATCTATTTGGCTGCTCCAGGTCTTCGTTGCAGCATGCGGGATGATCTTAGTTGCTGTATGCAGGATCTCTAGTTGAGGCATGTGGGATCTAGTTCCCTGACCAAGGATCGAATCCAAGCCCCCTGCACTGGGAGCGCGGAGTCTTAACGGCTGGGCCACCAGGGATGTCCCTCCAGTGGGCGCTTCTAACTGACACCTGACCCTGGAATCTACTTGGCCTGACCCCTGAACATCAATCATTGCTCTCCATCCCTGCTACTGCACAAACGTTCTGAACGTCTGCATAAACAAGGCCTGGCAGGAGCAGCCCAAGGAGGGTGGTCCCTGCTCCCAGCTTGATGATGGTGAGTGACCCAGGGGCATGGAGATTTGCAGGAGGGGGTGCAGCTGAGGGAGGGGCCGGCATCAATCAGCAGATGATCATGGAGCAGGTAGATATTTGACCCTCTCTTGCAAGCTCCCTTCGTCTGCTGGGGACACCTTTATAATAGGTGTGAACAATACCCCTCCTAGTTTCCTCTCACTCATTCTCTCTGTCTCCTTCTCTCTCTCCACCCCCCTTCCTTTGCCCATTCTCATGGGAACAACTATCCAGAGGCTTCTGGCGTTTTTAGTGGTTGGTTAAGGACGACCAGAGTGACCCACTCATGAAAGGTTAATTTCAGAGTTCAAGCAATGAGTTTTCCAGAGCCTGCCTCTTCCAACTGGTGCCACTGGAGATAAGTAAACGATACTTATTGTTATTGGGCCCAAAGGATACTTTGAGTACAGAGAACTCTGATCTGTCTGCCTAAGTCAATCTCATATTCTTTTCTTTATTCCCTCTGATGCCAGAAGGCAAAATGAGAAACAAGGGCCAAATTTATAAAGAGACCAATTTTGCTTTGGAAAGAAAGATTTTCAAGTCATTGAAACTCTTTGGAAAGAAGGAAATGGCAGTATTCAGGGGCTATGAGCTTTCTGTTGTCAGAGATAGTTAAAGAGAGAGGACAGTTCCTTATCAAAACATGCTGGCAGAGGAGAGTATGGTTAGAATCTGTGACCTCTGAGGTCTCAAAGCTCACATATCTAATTTGTTTATCCTTCCTATGGACACATTTCTGGAGTTTGGTCAAAGGTCAGGGGTCAACAGTCAGGCACCGCCAGTCCATCTGTCGCCTTGGCTAACCCAGGCTGCTCATGCACTTGGTCCAGCCAGGAATATGCCAGCTGCAGCATTGGAGAGGACAGCTGGGAAGACCACGTGCTAAGGGGTCAGAGTTCCCCGATTTCAGCTACACCATCACCGTGCACAAACTTAGCAGCATCAACCACTTAACCAAACCAAAGGATTAATTTCTATGAGATTCTAAAACAAGAATCCCTAATGACTCCCCCGACTTAGAGTCACAGGAGAATGTGGCAGGGATGTCATCATATTATTTGAATGTGTACCCACTTGCTAATTACTCTGGGTTGATGCTTCCTGATATAAACATAAACTGAACATAAAATCCAAATCATACATTTGACACTTTATCCAAGACCAAAAAAGATTGGTTATTTCGGCCAAAACATCAGCCTCATAGTTTTCCTGGCAAATGTCCTATTACTAAGTGGATATATATACATACATACATATATATGTAACTGTTATATATATAGATGTACATATATATATATATATGTAACCGTTGACATTATGAGCAAGTAATGGTCAGGCCATTCCAATGGGCAATTTACTCTCCAGGAAAGCAACAGGGCTGGCGCTAGATGCACGTTCTTTTCCAGGCTACTCAGAGTCATTTAGAAAATTACTATTATTATTCACAAAATGCTCCACCAATGTGAGGAATTAACCCTCTTCCTCAACATGTCTCAATTACTTGTTCTTCAAGTAATAAGCGTGTTAAAGCAGAGGTGAGTCCAGAGTCTAAACAGTCAAAAAAAAAAAAAAAGTTACTTTTTACTGAGTGCTTGGTTTGTCCCAGGCACTCTGCATGTGTGAACAAGGACTAAAATCCAGCCTCATTAAGGCCTCACAGCAGCCCAGATGTGTTATGATCCTTATTTTAAATGAAGAGTAAGCTGAGGCTCAGAAATGAAAATCACTTGCCGGTCAGAACAGCCATCAAAAAGTCTACAAACAAAAAATGCTGGAGCGAGTGGGGAGAAACGGGAGCCGTCCTGGACTGTTGGTGGGATTGTGAATTGGTGCACCCACTGTGGAGGACACTATGGAGGTTCCTTAAAAAACTGAAAATAGAACTACCGCACAATCCAGCAGTCCCACTCCTAGGCGTATATCCAGACAAAACTATGGCTTGAAAAGATACCTGACCGCTGTGTTCATAGCAGCACTGTTCATAATAGCCAAGACATGGAGGCAACCTAAATGTCCATCAGCAGAGGAGTCGATAAAGAAAACGTGGTACATGGACACACTGGAAGAGTCAGTTCAGATCAGTCGCTCAGTCGTGTCCGACTCTGCAACCCCATGCATCGCAGCACGCCAGGCATCCCTGTCCATCACCATCTCCCGGAGTTCACTTAAACTGACATCCATCGAGTCGGTGATGCCATCCAGCCATCTCACCCTCTGTCGTCCCCTTCTCCTCCTGCTCCGAATCCCTCCCAGCATCAGTCTTTTCCAATGAGTCAACTCTTCGCATGAGGTGGCCAAAGTACTGGAATTTCAGCTTTAGCATCATTCCTTCCAAAGAAATCCCAGGGCTGATCTCCTTCAGAATGGACTGGTTGGATCTCCTTGCAGTCCAAGGGACTCTCAAGAGTCTTCTCCAACACCACAGTTCAAAAGCATCAATTCTTCAGCACTCAGCTTTCTTCACAGTCCAACTCTCACATCCATACATGACCACTGGAAAAACCATAGCCTTGACTAGACGGACCTTTGTTGGCAAAGTAATGTCTCTGCTTTT
>SJYX01001952.1:227536-245055 GCA_006410675.1 Oreotragus oreotragus
GCCAACTTTTTCACTCTCCTCTTTCACTTTCATCAAGAGGCTTTTTAGTTCCTCTTCACTTTCTGCCATAAGGGTGCTGTCATCTGCATATCTGAGGTTATGGATATTTCTCCCGGCAATCTTGATTCCAGCTTGTGTTTCTTCCAGTCCAGCGTTTCTCATGATGCACTCTGCATGTAAGTTAAATAAGCAGGGAGACAATATACAGCCTTGAGGTACTCCTTTTCCTATTTGGAACCAGTCTGTTGTTCCATGTCCAGTTCTAACTGTTGCTTCCTGATCTGCATACATGTTTCTCAAGAGGCAGGTCAGGTGGTCTGGTATCCCCATCTCTTTCAGAGTTTTCCACAGTTTATTGTGATCCACACTTTGGCATAGTCAATAAAGCAGAAGTAGATGTTTTTCTGGAACTCTCTTGCTTTTTTGATGATCCAGCAGATGTTGGCAATTTGACCTCTGGTCCCTCTGCCTTTTCTAAAACCAGCTTGAACATCTAGAAGTTCACAGTTCATGTATTACTGAAGCCTGGCTTGGAGAATTTTGAGCATTACTTTACTAGAGTGTGAGATGAGTGCAATTGTGTGGTAGTTTGAGCATTCTTTGGCATTGCCTTTCTTTGGGATTGGAATGAAAACTGACCTTTTCCAGTCCTGTGGCCACTGCTGAGTGTTCCAAATTTGGTGGCATATTGAGTGCAGCACTTTCACAGCATCATCTTTCAGGGTTTGAAACAGCTCCACTGGAATTCCATCCCCTCCACTAGCTTTGTTCGTAGTGATGCTTTCTATGGCCCAGTTGACTTCACATTCCAGGATGTGTGGTTCTAGGTGAGTGAGCACACCATCGCGATCGTCTCCGTCATGAAGCTCTTTGCACAGTTCTGCTGTGTACTCCTGCCACCTCTTCTTACTCAGCCATTAAAAGAGGGAAATGACGCCATTTTCAGCATCTTAGATGAACCTAGAGGTTATCATACTAAGTGAAGTAAGTGGGTCAAAGACAAATATCACATGGTATCACTTGGGTGGAATCTAATTTTTAAAAATGATACAAATGAACTTATTTACAAAGCAGAAACAAACTTACAGATACTGAAAACAAACTGATGGTTATCAAAGGGGAAATGTGCGTGGAAGGACTAAATCAGGAGCTTTTTATGAACATATCAGTTCAGTTCAGTTCAGTTCAGTCACCCAGTTGTGTCTAACTCTTTGCAACCCCATGAATTGCAACAGGCCGGCATGAACATATATATACTACTATATACAAGATAGATAACCAACGAGGACCTACTGTATAGCACAGGGAACTGTACTCAATACTCTGATAACCTATATTAGAAAAGAATCTTAGAAAGAATGAGTATATGTATTATTGAATCACTTTGTTGTACACCTAAGACTAGCACACGTTATAAATCAACTATACACTCATAAAGGGCTTCCCTGGTGGCTCAGAGGTTAAACGTCTGCCTCCAATGCAGGAGACCTGGGTTTGATCCCTGGGTTGGGAAGATCCCCTGGAGAAGGAAATGGTAACCCACTCCAGTATTCTTGCCTGGAGAATCCCATGGAGGGAGAAGCCTGGTAGGCTACAGTCCACGGGGTCGCAAAGAGTCGGATACGACTGAGCGACTTCACACACATACACTCATAAAATTATTTTTTTAAAAAGGAACATAATTCGCCCACGGTCAAACAGCAAAGTACTTGATGGGTGATCACTACCATCCCTCTTACTGGGAGGCAGAGCTGGGAGGGATCTCATGTTCATCAAAGCCTTTACACCTGGCTTTTCTGTGGTTCTCTTATGACTTGTACTGTCCATGAAAGGACGTGGGTCATGGCCACGTGTCACTGGCAGGAATCCTTGTCCTAAGGGAGCCATACTGTGTACGTTACACTTTCAGGAGCTCCCTGTCGTTTAAGAGCATGCAGCACCCAAAACAAGTGATTAAGATGTAGTCTCCCAACTTGAATAGATGTGCAAAAAAGATTCTGGAAGTTCACCGATACATTCTGTGTTCATGAAAGCCAAGGTTAGATTCTCAGTTGCAGATATCATCATTTCTAAAGCTGACATGCCCAAGGCTGCTGTGTGGGCAAGGCTCCATGCCAGCTCTCCATTCCCCAGCACCAGAGATTTATGCCACACCAAACACTCCCCTCACCCAGGCCTGGCTGGTGTTCATGCGTAAGAGACACCTGTTCCTAAGGGGGCAGCCCCGTGGACACAGGGTTTGGTGAGGCACCGGGTACATTGTGAGCAATGAAGAAAAGGTGTCTGTTCCTTCAGGCAAATAGGGTTGGCTGGATCTTAGTCCCTATTCACACACTCAGCAGTGTGCCCTGTGCAGGAGGCTGCCTACCTACACAGATCTTCCAACAGCACATGATGTGTTCACTGCCCCAGAAATACAAGTCCTACATATCACAAGTTCCGAATAATGGTTTCCAGGAACTCCAGGTTTTCTGGAGTTCTTTTAGGAGGCTTGTAAACAAAATCATTGATGCAGTTTAGGGCAGTGAGATTGTTGGGCTATCTTGTAGCTTCCTGGAGCAGGTGTAGCCTCAAGGAACAACCCAGCTTAGGCACCATCAGGACCACAGAAGTGTCCATGGAGGGGACAGAAGGGTGTTTGTTTGCCAGTCCAAAATGCTAAATGCTCACTTTTTATTGCTAAACAAAGATTGTCGAGCATCTCCTAAAGTACAAAGGCGTAATTTCAGGCCAGACAACAAAAAGGTTGAATAATAGACTCAGAGGGCCTACCCAGTAGCTCAGTGGTAAATAATCAGCCTGCAAAGTAGGAGACGTGGGCTTGATCCCTGCGTCAGGAAGATCCCCTGGAGGAGGGTGTGGCACCCCACTCCAATATTCTTGCCTGGAGAATCCCGTGGACAGAGGAGCCTGCCAGGCTACAGTCCATGGGGTCACCAAGAGTCAGACACGACTGAAGTGATTGAGCACATACTCACACATCCGGTAGACTCGTAAAGTGAATGGCCAGAAATTCCACACCAACGTTTCCAACCCAGAGTTTCTCAGACTCCAGATGGCAAAACATGCTAGTTAATTATCAAAAAGATGGACTCAAGAACCCAGTCCCCCTGCATCCCTGTTCCTTTAGGAAGAGGGAGGCCTACTACTTCCGTGACACTCGGGCCCCACGGTCACCGAACTGAGGGGCCGTTGCCTCGGTGTGCCCCTGGGTGTCCCCTCTGCCCTTGAACCACTCAGATGAGTATGATTTTCAGGTTATGTAAGAGCAGTTCTCCTGGGCAAGGCTGTCTCTTTAAATAGATTTCTCAAGAATTAAAGGTCTCCTGCAGCACCTCCCCTTTATTATGTTTATGAGTCAGTGAGGGTGAAGTGGTGAACCCCAGGGAGATAGTGAATGAATGGATGGATGGATCAAATAATGAGTAAACATTCGAAAGCCCCGTCTGTATGTCATGTGTGGAAACATAGAGATAATAACATTAAAAGCTAATGGTTATCTCAGGGTGTATGCCCAGTGGTAAGATTGCTGGGTCATAAGGTAGTTCCATTTTTAGGTTTTTAAGGAATCTCCGTACTGTTATCCATATATTTTCCCACCAACACTTCAAGAGGGAAAACCATAATTCAAAACCATAATTCAAAAAGACACATGCACCCCAATGTTCATCACAGCACTATTTACAATAGCCATGACATGGAGCAACCTAAATGTCCATCAACAGATGAGTGAATAAAGAAGATATGGTACGTATATACAATGGAATATGACTCGGCCATAAAAAGAAACAAACTTAGGTCATCTGTAGAGATGTAGCTGGACCTAGAGTTGTCACAGCGTGAAGGAAGTCAGAAAGGGAAAAACAAATATCGCATATTAACATATATATATGGAATCTGGGAAAGTGGTAGAGACAAATCGATTTGCAGGGCAGGAATCGAGACACAGACACGGAGAATGGACATATGGACACAGGGGAAAGGGGGGTTGGGACAAAGCGGGGGAGCAGCACTGACCTATACACAGGACCACGTGTGAAACAGAAGCTGGGGGGAAGCTGCTCTCCAGCACAGGGAGCTCAGCCTGCTGCTCTGTGCGACCCAGAGGGGTGGATGGGGGAGGTGGGCATGAGGCTCTCCAGGGAGGGGATATAGGGCTATTACACATGCGGCGGGTACACGTTGTTATACAGCTGAAACTAACACAACATTGTGAAGCAATTATTCTCCAATTTAAAAAATAAAAAAAAAAATTTTTAAAGCCCCATCTAAAAGCTATGCATGGCATTGCTGCTGCTGCTGCTAAGTCACTTCAGTCGTGTCCGACTCTGTGCGACCCCATAGATGGCAGCCCACCAGGCTCCCCCATCCCTGGGATTCTCCAGGCAAGAATACTGGAGTGGGTTGCCATTTCCTTCTCCAATGCATGAAAGAGAAAAGTGAAAGTGAAGTCGCTCAGTCTGTCCGACTGTTAGCGACCCCATGGACTGCAGCCCACCAGGCTACTCTGTCCATTGGATTTTCCAGGCAAGAGTACTGGGGTGGGGTGCCATTGCCTTCCCCGTGCGTGGCATTAGGAGATAGGAATATTAAAAATTGCTAGCAGTTTTCTAAGAAAGGTGTGTATATTTGCTCACTGAATCCACCTGGTTTCCCCTTTTACAGAACTGAGTAACTCGCCTGCCAACCACACAGCTGGTGAGACTTTTCTTCTGAAAAGCTTACTAGGCTTTTGTATTTTTTTCTTTTCAGAACTTATTTGACAGGGCCCCTCATATATTCAAAACAGTACTTGCTCATTATATACTGAAGTATTTTTCGAAGTTTGCTGCTCATCTTTTCACTGTGTGTTTCTGACAGAGCCAAATCTATATTTTTATTTATACTTCATTTATTCAGTATCAGGCTTACAAAAACCTTTCTCACCACAAGATTATTTTATCTTCACCTGAATTTTTCTCTGGAAATTTTCAAGCTTTATTATAAGACATTAAAATATTTCTAGAACATATTTTGGTTTAATGTATTAGGTATGCCTACCTAGACAGCATATTGAAAAGCAGAGACATTACTTTGCCAAAAAAGGTCCATCCAGTCAAAGCTATGGTTTTTCCACTAGTCATGTATGGATGTGAGAGTTGGACTACAAAGAAAGCTGAGTCCCAAAGAACTGATGCTTTTGAACTGTGGTGTTGGAGAAGACTCTCGAGAGTCCCTTGAACTGCAAGGAGATCCAACCAGTCCATCCTAAAGGAGATCAGTTGGGAATATTCATTGGAAGGACTGACGCTGAAGCTGAAACTCCAATACTTTGGCCACCTGATGGGAAGAACTGACTCATTAGAAAAGACTCTGGTGCTGGGGAAGATTGAAGCCAGGAGGAGAAGGGGACGACAGAAGATGAGATGGTTGGATGGCATCACTGACTCAATGGACACGAGTTTGAGTAAGCTCTGGGAGTTAGTCATGGACAGGGAAGCCTAGCGTGCTGCATTCCATGAGGTTGCAAAGAGTCGGACAAGACTGAGCGACTGGATTGAACTGAGGCATCTAATTTTATTCTCTTCCCGACCACTCCAACAGTTAGGACAGTGTCCCAGTATCATTTAATGAAAAGGTACTTGTTGAACCATTCATTTACTCAATGAATATTTATCCAGAACCTACCACGAACAGACATTTTTCTAGGTACTGGTGATAGATTACATTCTAATGGGAAGAGGCAGATAATGACAACTAAACATGCAACACATTAGATGATGTTAAACGCAACAGACCAAGAGGGGCTGGAACGGCTTTCTTGGTCAAGGGCGATCAAGGAGGGTCTCTCTGAAATGGAGACATCTGGGTGGAGACCTGAAGGAGGTAAGAGATGGCCCAGGCACCCAGGCAGGGAGTGCCAGGCACAGGGGACCACCAACACTGGACCAGGATGTGGGGTTACATTTGGTGTATTCAAATCGTGGCAAAGAGGCCACTCAAACTGAAGCCGTAACACTAGTTAGGGAAAAGGAGACCAGAAGTCAGAGGGGTGGCAGGATTCAGGCTGTGTAGGACCTGACAGGTCATGGTAAACACTTTGAATTTTGGTGCTGGCTGAGTTGAGCGGATTGCATTTCCAAATATGACCTCAGCAACATCCTCTGCACTCTTCTGCATGGCCACATTGCCCTGCCCTTGTCAGGAAAGGCTGTCTCTCAGCCTCTGAATCTCGGCTGGTTTGCTAAGTGCTTTGGCCAATAAAATATGGCAGCAGGATGTTGTCCCAGCTCGTCTTGTGTGGCAGCTTCTTCTTCCTGCCTCTTAGAGATCATCACAAAGGGAAAAGTGCACGAACCTCAGGACTGGTAGTCTGTTCAAACCACATGGAGAGCCCTGGAAGGGGAGAGGTCACCAGGTGCCAGGATGCGAGTGAGGAAGCCACTTTGGAGGGGACCCTCCAGCCCAACCCACACTAAACTGCCCCCATTCACGAACCACAGGATCTTGAGCAGAACGGAAAGGTTGTTTTAAGCCACCATGTTTTTAGGGGGGTACTTGATTATGTAGCTTGAAACAGTGAGGTAAGGATGCCATAGGAGGGTTTTGAGCAACCATCTAATTTGACTTCAGTTTTACAAGAATTCTTCTGTGTGCTGAGAACAGAATAAAGAAGGAAGCGTGTTTGTGGAACAGGTGAGGGACCCAAGAGGTTGACTGCTAAGAAGGGATTCAATCTAGATATATTTCAAAGGACTTATGGATGGGATCTTCTGATGGATTAGATGTGGGTTGTGATAGAAAGAAGTAAAGGGTGGCTTCAGCGGGCAGGCCTGGCCCTGGAAGAATGAAGGCGGCTTCTGCTGATGTGCAAGGAAACGACAGGAATCTCCCTAGCCTCAACGACCACTGCTGAGGCTAGGGAGATCAGGAATTCTGTTCTAGACAAATGACGACTGTGAGCCTGGACACACATTCAAGTGAGGATGCTGAGTGGAGACGGAGAGTGAGGCGTCCACTCAGAAAAGAGGTCAGGGCTGGGAGAAGTCATTTCCGATGTCGCTGCTGCTTCAGTGGTGTTACTGGACCAGATCACACGGGGAGTGAATGCAGACTCAGTAGAGATGCTGGAGGTCTGAGCCCTGAGCACTCCAGCATCTCACACACATGAAAGAGCTGGGAAAGGGATCTAACAGGAGAACAGTGAGCTAGGATAAAGAGGAAGAGAAGGCTGTTCTGGAGGTAGAAGAAGGTATTTCAAGAAGAAATTAGGGACTTCCCTGGTGGTCTGTGGCTCAGATGGTAAAGAATCTGCCTGCAATGCAGGCTACCTGAGTTCAATCCCTGGATGGGGAAGATCCCCTGGGAAAAGGAATGGCTACTCACTCCAGTATTCTTGCCTGGAAAAGTCCATGGAGGAGGAGCCTGGCTGGCTACGGTCCATGGGGTCGCAAAGAGTCAGACATGACTGAGCAACTAACACTGTATCTGATGGCTCAGGGGTTAAAAATCCACCTTGCAATTCAGAGGACGTGGGTTCAATCCCTGGTTGGGGAACTAAGATCCCACATCCCATGGAGCAACTAAGCCCGTGTGCTACAACTATAATGCCTGTGGGCTCTAAAACCCACCACAAAGACCCAGCACACACAAAAAAAAAAAAGGGAAGAAATTACTGTGTCAAAGCTGCTGATGATCAAGCCAAATGGAGACTGACCATTGATTCCCAATATGACTGTTCTCACTCTTGCTATTACTGATTCCAAAAGGTGCTTTTATCACCCGGTACATTTGCATATGTGTGAGAGCCTGTGTGCGTACTTTCTCTTCTCTCCCACCGATCTGTTTATCCATCTGGAACTATGTGACCACTGAAACTTTCATAGCTGACAAGACAAGCACTGTGCCTGCCCCTACCTTTTCTTCAAAAATATCATTGCTATTCTTTAGAATTTTAGATTGGAATTTTACCAAGTTCCTTCCCCCACCAATGCACTGGAAATTTTTTTTACATACTTTTTGCATACAAATCAGGTTGGTGAAAGTTCATATTGCTTATCTAGTCTCCATATGCTATGTGTTTCCAATTACATATTTTATGTCCCTAAGTAGATGGGTTTTTTTTGGTGGGGGGGGTAAAGGTCTCATGTATTTTAAGTTCTTTTCTAGACATTTATACTGCAGTGACTTTTGTGAATTAAATCCCTTCTTAGTGGCTATCTTTTGCCTTAAGAAATCTATCCATTTCTGTATAAAGAATTCTCTTGTCATTTCTAATGATTTTACAGGTGATGCAAACAGATTTTGCTATTGTCACGGGCAAGAGAGCTTTGGAATCACAGAGCCAGTGGATAAGACTGTCTGACTTTCTGTTGATAAAATCAATCCTAGTTTGGAGAATGGGGCATAATGTGTCAGGATTTCAAAGTGTTTCCCAGAGAACTCCATGATCCCCAGGTGCTCTGAGAATGACTGTAGCCATACATCTCAAACTGTCCCGGAGAGCCCCAATTTCCAATATTTTTTCCTTTTGCTAATCCATGAGTCAGACCATATGTCCTTTGATCTTTGCTTCAAAAAATATTGCCACAGTATTTAGAAACAGGGACAGCCCAGACAAAGTTAGAACATATGGGATGTTTTTCCTCTGAACCCCTCACTTTCCTCTTAGAATTCTTCCTGGTGCTGTGTGTTGAGTGTGTACACGTGCACACCCACACATGCACACACACCGACAGACACACACACACACAGTGGCGTCCTGGAAGAAAAAGATTCCATTCAAATAATACTACATGTGCTGCTCCTGTGCAGCCTGGACTCAGGGTAGCCCTAAAGCCAGCTGGGGGGAGGTTTCAGAGCTGGGGAGCCTGGGTTTGAGCCCCACATTTAACTGTGCACTTGGTGGACAGGCCGCTTAACCTCTTGGAATTTCCGTTCTCTGTATGTAAAAGGCGTGTGTAATATTTAACATGGTGGGGCTGTTGTGGGGACTCAGAAAATGACTCTTTGTGCTCAACACAGGTAGGAGCTAGGGAGATATGCCTATTCCTTTGATTTACAAGGAGGTTCCATTTATTGCTCAAATCCTTGAGGAAATTCCCTGGTCTCCTCTAGTCCTCGATGTAGAAGCTAAGTGACCAGAATAAATGAGGATGCAGGACGCAGTGGGCCTCGGTTTCCTGGACCTCCCTGGTGTGCACTTGTCTGTACAAGCCAACCACCAAAGGCACTCTCTCCCAGTGACAACCGGCCAGCTTCCACTCAGAGACTGTTGTGCAAGAACCGCTTGTCACTTTTTGCTGTCACCATTCAGCCACCCACCCCTTCTTACTGTGTTTCCAGTCTTCCTCTGGGAGGCCTCCCTGTGCATAGCTTGAAGTCAAATGAACGGAACTGACCTTTCCCTGGGGACAGACGTGTGACTGCCACATAGCTCATCACCCTCCACTTCCTGGGATCCTGTACTTTATATACGTGGTGTGCCAACATGGGAACAGCTGAGGTCTTATCTGCTACAGTGATGGCTACATTACATGGCCCAGCCCATGCCCACGTTTCCACTGCCACGGTTCTTACTGGTATCTTACTAGTTCTGGCTGCCTGGCTTTCAGATCTCCTTACTTGCTGTTCCTTAAGCCTGGTCAGCCTCCAAAATTGTTTCAAAAGATGGCTTTTTTGGAATGAATAAAGAAGCTGTGGTACATATATACAATGGAATATTCAGTTCAGTTTAGTCGCTCAGTCATGTCCAACTCTTTGTGACCCCATGAATCGCAGCAGGGCGCAGGTACAGGAAGGCCTAGAGGAGCTACTCCATGTTCAAGGTCAGGAGGGGCAGTGGTGAGGAGATACCCCTTGTCCAAGGTAAGGAGCAGCGGCTGCGCTTTGCTGGAGCAGCCGTGAAGAGATACCCCACATCCAACGGAATGTTACTCAGCCATAAAAAGGAACAAATCTGAGTGGCTGAACTGAGGTAGACAAGCCTAGAGCCTGTTATACAGAGTGAAATAAGTCAGAAAGAGAACAACAAATACCGTCCATTAACACACACATATGGAATCTAGGAAAATGGTACCGATGAGCCTATTTGCCATGCAGGAATAGACACACAGAGGAAGGACTTGTGGACACAATGGGGGAAGGAGAAGGTGGGACAAATTGAGAGAATAGCATTAAAATATATAGATTACCATGGGTAAAACAGATACCTAGTGGGAAGTTGCTGTATAACAGGGAGCTTAGCCTGGTGCTCTGTGATGACAGGGGTAAGATGCGGGGAGGAGGGAGGGAGGCTCAGAGAGAGGGGATAAATGTATACACATGGCTGATTCATACTGTTGTACAGCAGAAACCAACACAACATTGTAAAGCAATTATCCTCCAATTAAGAAACAAACAAACAAAGATGGTCTTTTTGTTCGGCACGACTTAATGTGGTTTCTTTCCCTTGCAACAAGAGCATGGTCTGATGCAGCCAGATTCCCCAAGAAAAGGAAGAAAAGGAGGCTCAGTTCACTCCAAGAGTTCTCTCTTACTGTGGTCAACATCCAGGACTTGGGAGGAAGGTGAAATCCTAAAACACATCACTAATGGGACAGGACCACTGAGCCGAAGTTAGGCATCACCATGTTGGAGAGGATCTGGGAGTAAGAATGCCTTTTTTACCATCAAAGGGGGATGGAGGGAAGAGAGGTAGCAAACAGCAAATTGATAGAACCACCAACACAAACTCCTGTATGCTTTTAGGAGAACTTGAGACAACTTCTTTGGGGGAGATGGGGGAAAGAAAACGCTTGATTGGCCCTTCCTCGCTTACTATCCATTGTCTCAGCGCTGCTCCTGGGCCCTGAGAAAGCTGCCGCAGAGTGTTTTACTAGTTATCTGATCGTCATCCTCCTTAACGTGCTCGTGGTCTGCCGGCGGATGGGGTTTAAGCCGAAACTAATTGGTAACATATTGTCGATTGAATTAAGTGCCATATGATAGAGATTTAAATCCTGGTAATTTTTCCAGAATGAAAAAAAAATAACCTGTCAACGGGCTACAGCAGAGGAACAGCAATAAATCAAATTGTCATGTTTATTAGTTATTGCAGGAGTCTGGTTGTCTTGTATTCATTATAATTCCCCATTTTTAGCACCGATAAAAACTATAAAGAGAAATATTTGTGCAAGGTGCTTTTTATAATAGGTCTGTGTTTGCACACAAATACCTGCTTGTATTTTAATCATGAGAAAAACGAGGCTATTTCACTTTAAAAGAAATTTTGACTGTTTCCTAAATGAAGGATAATGTGTTTCATCTTTTATGAAGCTATGTTTTAAAACATTGGTTTTCAACTCACTAATAGTCAAGAAAAGCAAATAAAACCAATGGAATAATGCCATTTGCTTATCAGGTTTGCAAAAATTAAAAGAACTGATTAAAATGATGGCACTAAAGGATCTGTAGAACAATCACTGCAGTTTAATTTGGAATATTTAAAAATGGAAATAAATTAATTTTCCATATATGAGTCTAGTTTAATGAATTAAGGAATGTCAGTACCAGAGAGTGCAAAGTAGCCATTTGAAAGAATAAGTTAAATCATACTTAATGATGTATTATGAAGAATCTACATCACTTGTATTTTCCTGTTCTTTTCACGTCACTGAGTGTTATTTTCAACATTTCTTCTTACATGAATCAGAAGTATAATAGCTACAGAGCTACCAGATGATTCAGCAATCTGACCCTTGGGGATATATCAGGAAAAGATGAAAGCTGATTTGAAAAGATACATGCGCCCCAATATTCATAGCAGCACTATTTACAACAGACAAGACAAGGAAACAATGTAAGTATCCATCGACAGACACGTGGATGAAGAAGATGCAGTACATATATACAGTGGAATACTACTCAGCCACAAAAGGATAAAATAATGTCATTTGCAACAACATGGATGGATCCAGAAGTTATTATACTAAATGAAGTAAGTCAGACCAAGAAAGACAAATATCATGATATCACTTAGATGTGGAATCTACAAAAATGATCCAAATAAACTCATCCCAAAACAGAGTTAGACTCACAGACATAGAAAACAATTTATCATTACCAAAGGGGAAAGGAGGGAAGGTCAATTAGGAGTTTGGGATTAACAGATACACACTACTATATATAAAATAGATAAACAAGGACATACTGTATAGCATATTCAAAGTCTATTAGTTAATAACAGAAAAGAATCTAAAGAAGTGTATATACATACAATGCATATGTATATATGGAAAGAGAGAGATACATATATAACTGAATCTTTCTGCTGTATACTTGAAACATTGTAGATCAATTGCACTTTACATAGCATTTACATATGTAGCATTTTACAATTCAATAGCATTTTATATATGCTATTTAATAGCATTTTACATATGTAGCTTGGCTGAAATCTCATAAAACCCTACAAACTAAGTAGAGCAGATTATTTTACCCCCTTTACAAATAAAGATACCAAAGTGTGGAAGAAAAAATGACTTACTGAAGTAGTCCCACAGCTGTCAAAGTCAAAAGGCTGGGTGTAAGCCTAGGGGTTCTTCCCCTGAACCACAGAGCAGAACAGAGGGTTTGGAAATTAGAGACCAGCATCCAGCTCCCGCCACAGCTTTAACTCTCAGTGTGACTTTGAATCTGCTTCTTAATTTCCTGGGACTCAGCTTCCTCACCCATCACATTCCTTTACCGCTTAGCTCACACTGCGGAGGCGACACAGGGAGCTAGGAGCAGAGTCTGCATGCTTAGACCAGCTCTCAGCTTTCTTCTTCAATAGGCACCACCACACAAGGGATCTGAGCGACGATATGAGCAAAGGTGTGTAACACGGGAGCACAAGCTTTCCACACGAGAGGCACTAAACACAGGCCATTTACCATCACTTGGACATCACAGTTACACCTGTCTGCCTTTGGCTGCTGTGCACATGGACATACAGCATGTGTGAGAGCTTCGGAGCTTGTGGAATCAAGTTCGCTGACTTCAAGCGCTTGCTCCTCTCCCCAGGGGGACTTGCAGAGGGCTGCCCCTGCTCCTTCCCCGTCTGCTCACGAGGCCCTGCAGGTAAAGGACTGTGTGTTGATGTCATTGCTCGGACTTCTTATGTATCTCCCTAAACACCCGACCACTCAGCCCCTTTTCCCACTCCCGATCTTTTCCCCCTACCATTTCCCTTCACATCTGAAAGCTTAACTGCACAAAACGTGACGACGACGGTAACGATAACGCCGGCCGCTAACACTTAGGAGGCCCTTTCAGTGCCTCACTCTCCTAAGAGCTTCGTGTGTGTTAGTTCATCTCACTCCTATTTAGATGGAGACTATTATTGTAGAGACTACTACTGAACCCAATTTACAGATGCTGGAACCCCAGATGCAGGTGTAGAGACTTGCCCCAAGCCAAAGGAAGCGTTAGAGTTGGCATTAGAACCCAGGAGTCTAGCCAATGAGCAATGAATATATTTTCCATTCCCAAACGCAAAGTAAATAAAAATATGCATGACATTACTGAACAGAAAGTTCGGGTAATGCCCGCAGCAAGGGAGCAGCAGTACAGAAACAAACACCAAAACCCTAGAATACCGGGTCTTTGTGCTATTACTCTAAAAACCTCACTGTCATGAGATGGGAAAGCTTGAAAGCCCTATGTAAGGGAGGGCACTCTTCTTCAGTTTTGCACCCACAGCCCAATGCTGTGGGCAGAGAGCATAATTTTCTTAACTGAGGGTTCAGTGTGTATACTCAAGACTCAAAGAGTGAGCAGGCTACTATCTGTTTGTTGAGGTGAGTGTGAGTTAACATCTAGCCTTTAGCTAATTCTTGCTGCAATATCAGGCCCCAGATTACTTGAGCAGTTCCCTTCCCCTGGGATTTTCACCCCTTTGAATAAAAGGGATTATAAAATACGTATCCAAACATGATTTCACTTTTATATTTGTAAGACCTGAATAGCAAGGAGTTCACATATTAAGGAAGAAAATCCTTTATTACACCATAAATGCTCTAGTTTCAAAAATATGGTCACGATGACTATTTTGTGCATGACCGGTGTACTCACATGCACACACATATACAATTCCATTATCGCTTAGCTCACACTGCAGAGGTGGCACGGGGAGCTAGAAGCAGAGTCTGGACACAGAATCCATTCTGCACACTCAGACCAGCGCTGAGCTGTGATGATGTGCTGTGCAAGAAATACACATAGTGGTGTCGGGCCCCCGCCCATGAGGCAGCCAGAGCCATTTCTTCAGGACTGGTGGTGGCCTCAGGGTGAGCCCTGCACACTTGATCCCTCCTGGGCCCAGGGCTCTGAGACTGCTTAGCCAATGGCCTACATGGGGATCAGACACACTCTTCCTGACGCCCACAGACCCAGCCAGCATCTCTAAGGTGGGTGCATGCACTCCAATCCAGGTTGTGCCTTCTCTACAAGCTCCCCCTGGACTACATTCCACATCTGCTTCCACAGTCGGTGCAGCCACTCACCAAGGCTGGGTTCTGTCTATGGGGCAGATTGAGAGTCCCCACCACTGGGCCCTGAGGAGCTTGGGCCAGGCTCCTCTGAGTCACCCCCTGAAGGCTGCAACAGGAGAGTCACTTATTTTCCACCCAAGGTGCCCCAGAGAGTCAGACCTCTTTGGCTTGATCTTACCTCTCACACACACGCTCTTTTTCTTTGTCTCCCAAATTAAGTTGCTCAACGTCTTCCTTCTGAGGCTGAGGGTGCAGCTCCCTTCTCCCTGGCAAGCTTTCTGAATGGCACTTTCCGTATAAACAGGAAGAGTGCATGTGGTCACCACTGAAGTGTGCAGGTGTTGATAGAGGATGTGAAAGTGTGGAGGCGAGTGACTAAACCAGCCAATGGCGTTTCCCCACCAGGCAAGCAGCCAGCCTCCTCTCACCCACAGCAGAGCAAGGTCGACCAGAAGGCTGGAACCAGCAGCCCGGGTCCCCTTCTGGGGGGCCACTTGATGCAGAGCAGAAGAACATGGTCAGGGAGGCCAAGGGTGAAGTTCTCAGTTGCTCTGCTCCTCTCCCTAACTCCAAATAAAACCTTTCAAAGACTCGCAGGAACAGCTTTGAATCCCTTATCATATATTCTTGTCATCAGGTATGCTGACTTAGATGGGCTACTTAACTGAAACTCTGCTGGTTTTCCTAAACTTCCTGGGCATCCAAGAGTTCACACCAAAAGCTGTATCCTGCCTCTGGACTGTAATAAGCCTTCTAGAACTTTCTAGGGCCCAGATGCACCGGCAGAGGAGAAAGAACACTGGATGAGGAATCAGACACCCTGAGGCTGTGTGCTTGGAGGCTCTGTGCCTCCTCGCCTCCACCAGTAGGGCTCCCTGCTCGATGCCCTTGCCTCTCTCCCTGCCCCCGCCCCATCTCTAAAGTCACTTTCACTAATGTCACCAGCAAGCTTAGACAATGGCACTCTTTCAGTTCCTGTCCTTATTTGTTCCCCAGGAGTGTTGACACTTGCGACCACTTCTTTACTTCTGGAACTTTCCCTTTGCCCCATGACTCCCAACTCCTGGCTGTGGTTGGTAATTCTTGTCACTGTCAGGCTTCCTTTCCTCTGCAATCATCTTAAATTCTGTCCTTCCCGGGTTCCATCCTCAGTGCAGTGGTTTGTGTTCCCCTGAGCGGCCTCTTCTGCAATCTAGATACCGCTTTCCAAAGCCCACGTCTACCTATTCCCATCTCTGCTGCTCTTCCAGGGCATTTCCCAGGCATCAGATTTAACCGTTTGAATGAACTCCTGGTCTGTAACCCACACCTGCGTCACTTTCCATGTGGCTTAACCCTTTCTGTCATCTTCCCAGCTTGCTCCTTGATTTGTCTCCTGAGTTTGCCTCCATCTGGTCTGACCTTGGCTAATACGGCTTTTTCAGGCTAGACTTTCAGGTTCCTTATCCAAACAGGGCCATCCATCCATATCCTCAGGATGGATGAACTTCTGGACACACCTAGACACTGCCCTATTCACCCCCATTCCCATCCCAGTATTGGCCACACCAGTTTAGTTCAGTAACTCAGTCGTGTCCGACTCTTTGTGACCCCATGGACTGCAGCACGCCAGGCTTCCCTGTCCATCGCCAACTTCCGGAGTTTGCTCAAACTCGTGTCCGTTGAGTCGGTGATGCCATCAAACCATCTCATCCTCTGTCGTCCCCTTCTCCTCCTGCCTTCATTCTTTCCCAGCATCAGGGTCTTTTCAAATGAGTCAGTTATTTGCATCAGGTGGCCAAAGTATTGGAGCTTCAGCTTCAACATCAGTCCTTCCAATGAATATTCAGCATTGATTTCCTTTAGCATAGACTGGTTGGATCTCCTTGCTGTCCAAGGGGCTCTCAAGAGTCTTCTCCAACACCACAGTTCAAAAACATCAATTCTTCCATGCTCAGCTTTCTTTACAGTCCAACTCTTACATCCATATATGCTGCTGCTGCTAAGTTGCTTCAGTCGTGTCCGACTCTGTGTGAACCCATAGATGGCAGTCCACCAGGCTCTGCTGTCCCTGAAATTCTCCAGGCCAGAGCGCTGGAGTGGGTTGCCATGGCATCTCCAATACATGAAAGTGAAAAAGAAAGTGAAATCGCTCAGTTGTGTCTGACTCTTAGCGACCCCATAGACCACAGCCTACCAGCCTCCTCCATCCATGGGATTTTCTAGGCAAGAGTACTGGAGTGGGTTGCCATTGCCTTCTCCATTCATACATGACTGGAAAAACCTTAGCTTTGACTACACGGATATTTTTTGGCAAAGTAATGTCTCTGCTTTTTAATATGCTGTCTAGGTTTGTCATAGTTCTTCTCCCAAGGAGCAAATGTCTTTTGATTTCATGGCTGCAGTCGCCATCAGCAGTGGATTTTGGAGCTCAAAAAAAATGAAGTCTGTCACTGTTTCCATTGTTTCTCCATCTATTTGCCATGAAGTGATGGGACCAGATGCCGTGATTTTAGTGTTTTGAATGTTGAGTTTTAAGCCAGCTTTTCCACTCTCCTTTTTCACTTTCATTCAAGAGGCTCTTTAGTTCTCACTTTCTGCCATAAGGGTGGTGTCATCTGTGTACCTGAGGTTATTGATATTTCTCCCAGCAATCTTGATTCCAGCTTGTGCTTCATCCAGCCTGGTGTTTCACATGATGTACTCTGCATAAAAGTTAAATAAGCAGAGTGACAATATAGAGCCTTAATGTACTCCTTTCCCAATTTGGAATCATTTGAATGCAGAGTTCCAAAGGATAGCAAGGAGAGATAAGAAAGCCTTCCTCAGTGATCAATGCAAAGAAATAGAGGAAAACAACAGAATGGGAAAGACTAGAGATCTCTTCAGAAAATTAGGGACACCAAGGGAACATTTCATGCAAAGATGGGCACAATAAAGGACAGATAAATAAATTAAATATGCACATGACTAAGTGACTGAATAATAACACTATATATAAAGTTGTTAACCAACACGGACCTACTGTATAGCCCAGGGAACTCTACT
>SJYX01001952.1:245168-293745 GCA_006410675.1 Oreotragus oreotragus
AAATCTGTGACAGTGATTGTTAGGGTAATATTTGTACATTCCTTTGCAGCTTTCCAAGCACTTTTACACAGTGTATTTTATTC
Source organism: Oreotragus oreotragus (assembly GCA_006410675.1). Classification (NCBI taxonomy): domain Eukaryota; kingdom Metazoa; phylum Chordata; class Mammalia; order Artiodactyla; family Bovidae; genus Oreotragus; species Oreotragus oreotragus. The sequence continues at coordinate 245,252 of SJYX01001952.1, forward strand.
AAACCTTCTAATAATCCTGTGAGAGAGGCCAAATATCAGGATTAGAGAAGGAATTAGAATTACAGAATCATGTATCTCTGCAGGAAACAGGTAGGTCTAATGAGTACTTAAACAGTTTGTTGTTGTTCAATTGCTCAGTTGTGTCCCGACTCTGCGATCTCACGGACTGCATGCAGCACACCAGGCTTCCGTCCTTCACCATCTCCCAGAGCTTATTCAAACTCGTGTCCGTTGAGTCGGTGATGCCATCAAACCATCTCATCCTCTGTCGTCCCCTTCTCCTCCTGCCTTCAATCTTTCCCAGCATCAGGGTCTTTTCAAATGAGTCAGTTATTTGCATCAGGTGGCCAAAGTATTGGAGCTTCAGCTTCAACATCAGTCCTTCCAATGAATATTCAGCATTGATTTCCTTTAGCATAGACTGGTTGGATCTCCTTGCTGTCCAAGGGGCTCTCAAGAGTCTTCTCCAACACCACAGTTCAAAAACATCAATTCTTCCATGCTCAGCTTTCTTTACAGTCCAACTCTTACATCCATATATACTGCTGCTGCTAAGTTGCTTCAGTCGTGTCCGACTCTTTGTGAACCCATAGATGGCAGTCCACCAGGCTCTGCTGTCCCTGAAATTCTCCAGGCAAGAGCGCTGGAGTGGGTTGCCATGGCATCTCCAATACATGAAAGTGAAAAAGAAAGTGAAATCGCTCAGTTGTGTCTGACTCTTAGCGACCCCATAGACCACAGCCTACCAGCCTCCTCCATCCATGGGATTTTCTAGGCAAGAGTACTGGAGTGGGTTGCCATTGCCTTCTCCATTCATACATGACTGGAAAAACCTTAGCTTTGACTACACGGATCTTTTTTGGCAAAGTAATGTCTCTGCTTTTTAATATGCTGTCTAGGTTTGTCATAGTTCTTCTCCCAAGGAGCAAATGTCTTTTGATTTCATGGCTGCAGTCGCCATCAGCAGTGGATTTTGGAGCTCAAAAAAATAAAGTCTGTCACTGTTTCCATTGTTTCTCCATCTATTTGCCATGAAGTGATGGGACCAGATGCCGTGATTTTAGTTTTTTGAATGTTGAGTTTTAAGCCAGCTTTTCCACTCTCCTTTTTCACTTTCATTCAAGAGGCTCTTTAGTTCTCACTTTCTGCCATAAGGGTGGTGTCATCTGTGTACCTGAGGTTATTGATATTTCTCCCAGCAATCTTGATTCCAGCTTGTAGCAGTGGATTTTGGAGCTCAAAAAAAATGAAGTCTGTCACTGTTTCCATTGTTTCTCCATCTATTTGCCATGAAGTGATGGGACCAGATGCCGTGATTTTAGTTTTTTGAATGTTGAGTTTTAAGCCAGCTTTTCCACTCTCCTTTTTCACTTTCATTCAAGAGGCTCTTTAGTTCTCACTTTCTGCCATAAGGGTGGTGTCATCTGTGTACCTGAGGTTATTGATATTTCTCCCAGCAATCTTGATTCCAGCTTGTGCTTCATCCAGCCTGGTGTTTCACATGATGTACTCTGCATAAAAGTTAAATAAGCAGAGTGACAATATAGAGCCTTAATGTACTCCTTTCCCAATTTGGAATCATTTGAATGCAGAGTTCCAAAGGATAGCAAGGAGAGATAAGAAAGCCTTCCTCAGTGATCAATGCAAAGAAATAGAGGAAAACAACAGAATGGGAAAGACTAGAGATCTCTTCAGAAAATTAGGGACACCAAGGGAACATTTCATGCAAAGATGGGCACAATAAAGGACAGATAAATAAATTAAATATGCACATGACTAAGTGACTGAATAATAACACTATATATAAAGTTGTTAACCAACACGGACCTACTGTATAGCCCAGGGAACTCTACTAAATATCTTTTAATAACCTAAAATGAAAGAGGATGTAAAGAAGGAAGAACTATATATATATACACACACACACACACAAACACACACACACACAACTGAGTCACTTTGCTGTACACCTGAAACTAACACAACATTGTAAGTCAACTATATTTCAATAAAAATTTTTTTAAAAGAAAAAAAAAAGCAATGGTAAGAATACATAGAAGAACTATACAAAAAAGATCTTCATGACCCAGATAATTAGAATGGTGTGATCGCTCAACTAGAGCCAGACATCCTGGAATGTGAAGTCAAGTGGGCCTTAGGAAGCATCACTGTGAACAAAGCTAGTGGAGGTGATGGAATTCCAGTTGAGCTATCTCAAACCCTGAAAGATGATGCTGTGAAAGTGCTGCGCTCAATATGCCAGCAAATCTGGAAAACTCAGCAGTGGCCACAGGACTGGAAAAGTTCAGTTTTCATTCCAATCCCAAAGAAAGGCAATACCAAAGAATGCTCAAACTACCACACAATTGCACTCATCTCACACGCTAGTAAAGTAATGCTCAAAATTCTCCATGCCAGGCTTCAGCAATATGTGAACCGTGAGCTTCCAGACGTTCAAGCTGGATTTAGAAATGGCAGAGGAGTCGGAGATCAAATTGCCAACATCCATTGGATCACTGAAAAAGCAAGAGAGTTCCAGAAAAACATCTACTTCTGCTTTTTTGACTACACTAAAGCCTTTGTCGGTGTGGATCACAACAAACTGGAAAATTCTTCAAAAGATGGGAATACCAGACCTCCTGACCTGCCTCCTGAGAAACCTCAATGCAGGTCAAGAACCAACAGTTAGAACTGGACATGGACCAACAGACTGGTTCCAAATTGGCCATACCAAGTCCCCAACAAAGGGAAAACTTCTTTTTTCTTATATCTAAGCCAGAAATGGGCTGCCCTTCTGCCTTCTCTTTTCCACAGACTCTCCATCAATCTCCAGTTATCAAGATCTCTCAACTCTACCCCCTAAACCACACCTCAGATTCTCTCTCTTTTCTTTCCCACAGCCACGCCCTTCCTCCAGACCTCGACATCACAGTGGCATGTGCACCCCAGGTGTGGAAGCAATCCACTGAGGCGCGGAAGGAGAAGGCTGGAATACCTACTCATGCTTACTTGTTTGTTTGGCTTTATGAGCTGAAGACTCATAAACATTTACCATTTGTGTTACAGTGTAACATTTACCGTTAACTATTTGGACGGGTCCCACCCAGTGGCACTGAACAGGCGCAATACTGTGCAACCACCACCACCATCTGACCCAAGACTCATGTTGATTTTTACGGCATCCTTTTAGTGTCTGCTTCCTGTGGATGTTTTAATGTACACGATGAGTGAATACCATCAGGCTATGATCACTTGTGAATAATCACATATCTACTGGAATATGTTGTGGAGATTTTTTTACTGGAAAAGTTTGCGTGATCAGACATGGGGACACACCTGGCTGCCTGGACTCCTATCCTAGGGAACAGGCTCCAGAGTATTTTCCCAACTGCCTCCACACTTCCTTGGTCAGAGACAGCAAAAATGGTGATGTTATGCTTCCTCACCCCACTTCCAGTCTTCACACCTTTCAAGGGCTCCCCATCACCTCCAGGAAAATCCCCATGCCCCATCACAGAGCAGGCAAGGCACTTGATGCGACAGGCTGTGCCCTTTCCAGCCCTGTCTCTGCCACTCCTATGACCCACTTCCCCCTTCACTCCCCAAAAGCATCACCCCGCAGGTGGTTTGCTAAACACCCGGGCCACGCTAGGCTACCCCGGCTGCTCCCACGCCATGCCCTCTTCGGGAGAATGCCTTCATGCCCATCTGCTCTCTGGCAAGTCCCCACGAATGCAAGAAGCCCTTCCTCATTACTCCTTTCTGAAGGAGAATCCTTTACACCTGAGAGCACCACCTAGCACTTGCCTCCGTGCTCGATGGCGTTTACTATGGGTGATATGGTAGTTAAGGGAAGGGGATCTGATCTGATGTCAGCAAGACCTGGGGTTGAATTCCACCTCTGCCACTTACTGGCTGTGGTACGTTGGGTGTGTAACTTAATTTCAGCTTCCTCATCCAAACAACACCCACGTCACAGAGCTATGGTATAAACTTGACAACACCGTGCCTGAACAGGATGTAACAGTTATTCGGGTCTACGGGGTCACACAGAGTCAGACACGACTGAAGCGACACAGCAGCAGCAGCAGCAGCAGCAGTGGAGATTACTGTTATGGCTATTTCGTTTACCTTATTATTCAGAAAACTCCTTAGAAAATGCATCAGTTTCACAGCAAGGAGAGCTACTCCTGATAAGGCAGAATGCCTTCATTAAAAAAGACAATTCTTTAGTGTACACTTGTAACAGGAGGTCAGAGAATGCACTTTCTGCCAGAGGCTGAGGGTGGGCCTGGGGGAACATCCCCAGCTTCAGATCTCCGCCACTGCCTGAGCCACTCACCTCCCACCACTGGCCCAGCAATAACCCACCAGCAGCAGGTTGCTGAACACTCTGGGCTGCGTCCTGTCACCGTGCTTTTGTATGAATGAGCTCCTTGCTGTGCCCACCCTGGCAGGGGAACTCAGGGGAGCCTGCCTGCCCCTCTCAGCCAGGACCCTTGTGTTCCCCACACAGAAATCCCTGTTCTGGGACTAGGATGTGAGCAGCAACAAATCCTAACTACTATATATGACACAGACCAACAAGGGCCGACTGGGTGGCACATGTATTCAGTGTCTTGTGAAAAACTATAATGGAAAAGACTATGAAAAAGAATATATATTTATGTAAACTGACTCACTTTGCTGTATGCATCATAAACTAACTACAAATGAAAACAATACTAAAAATTCAATAACGAAACAATAACAATTAGTATTTTTTGAACAGCAGAAAAAAGAAGGCTATGGAGGCAGGGCTTGTCACAGACACCTTCATTTACATTTATTTCCATCCTCTGATAAAGTATCTGGCATGACGTTTCTGTTTAGTTGTGTTTTGTTTTGTTTTTTAACTTTTATTTTCTACTGGAGTCATCAGTTCAGTTCAGTGGCTCAGTTGTGTCTGGCTCTTTGCAACCCCATGGACTGCAGCACGTCAGGCTTCCCTGTCCATCATCAACTCCCAGAGCTTGCCCAAACTCATGTCCATCGAGTTGGTGATGCCATTCAACAATCTCGTCCTCTGTCATCCCCTTCTCATCCTGCCTTCAATCTTTCCCAGCATCAAAGTCTTTTCCAATGAGTTGGTTCTTCGCATCAGGTGGTCAAGGTATCAGAGCATCAGCTTCAGCACCAGTCCTTCCAATGAATATTAAGGACTGATTTCTTTTAGGATTGACTTTTAGCATCCCCTGGAATTCCAAGGGACTCTCAAGAGTCTTCTCCAGCACCAGAGTTCAAAAGCATCAATTCTTCTTCAACTTTCTTTATGGTCTAACTCTCACATCCATACGTAACTTTTGGATAAACCATAGCTTTGACTAGATGGACATTTGTTGGCAAAGTAATGTCTCTGCTTTTTAATATGCTGTCTAGGTTGGTCATAACTTTTCTTCCACAGAGCAAGTATCTTTTAATTTCATGGCTGCAGTCACCATCTGCAGTGATTTTGGAGCCCCCCAAAATAAAGTTTGACACTGTTTCTATTGTTCCCCTATCTATCTGCCATGGAGTGATGGGACCAGATGCCATGATCTTCGTTTTCTGAATGTTGAGTTTTAAGCCAGCTTTTTCACTCCCCTCTTTCACTTTCATCAAGAGACTTTTTAGTTCCTCTTCACTTTCTGCCATAAGGGTGGTGTCATCTGCATATCTGAGGTTATGGATATTTCCCCCAGCAATCTTGATTCCAGCTTGTGCTTCTTCCAGCCCAGCATTTCTCATGATGTACTCTGCATATAAGTTAAATAAGCAGGGTGACAATATACAGCCTTGACGTACTCCTTTTCCTATTTGGAGCCAGTCTGTTGTTCCATGTCCAGGTCTAACTGTTGCTTCCTGACCTGAATACAGGTTTCTCAAGAGGCAGGTCAGGTGGTCTGGTATTGCCATCTCTTTCAGAATTTTCCATAGTTTATTGTGATCCATACAGTCAAAGGCTTTGGCATAGTCAATAAAGCAGAAATAGATGCTTTTCTGGAACTCTCTTGCTTTTTCGATGATCCAGCAGATGTTGGCAATTTGATCTCTGGTTCCTCTGCCTTTTCTAAAACCAGCTTTAACATCTGGAAGTTCCAGTTCTTATACTGTTGAAGCCTCGCTTGGAGAATTTTGAGCATTACTTTACTAGCGTGTGAGATGAGTGCAATTGTGTGGTAGTTTGAGCATTCTTTGGCATTGCCTTTCTTTGGGATTGGAATGAAAGCTGACTTTTCCAGTCCTGTGGCCACTGCTGAGTTTTCCAGATTCGCTGGCATATTGAGCGCAGCACTTTCACAGCATCATCTTTCAGGGTTTGAGATAGCTCAACTGGAATTCCATCACCTCCACTAGCTTTGTTCACAGTGATACTTCCTAAGGTCCACTTGACTTTGCACTCCAGGATGTCTGGCTCTAGGTGAATGATGACACCATCATGATTATCTGGGTCATGAAGATCTTTTTTGTATAGTTTTTCTATGTATTCTTGCCACCTCTTTTTAATATCTTCTGCTTCTGTTAGGTTCATACCGTTTCTGTCCTTTGTTAAACCTATCTTTGCATGAAATGTTCCCTTGGTGTCTCTAATTTTCTTGAAGAGATCTCTAGTCTTTCCAGTTCTATGTTTTCCTCTATTTCTTTGCATTGATCACTGAGGAAGGCTTTCTTATCTCTTCTTGATATTCTTTGGAACTCTTCATTCAGATGGGTATATCTTTCCTTTTCTCCTTTGCCTTTTGCTACTCTTCTTTTCTCAGCTATTTATAAGGCCTCCTCAGACAACCATTTTGCCTTTTTGCATTTCTTTTTCTTGGGGATGGTCTTGATCACTTCCTCCTGTATAATGTCACAAATCTCCATCCATAGTTCTTCAGGCACTCTGTCTATCAGATCTAATCCCTTGAATCTATTTCTCACTTCCACTATATAATCATTAGGGATTTTATTTAGGTCATACGTGAATGGTCTAGTGGTTTTCCCTACTTTAATTTAAGTCTGAATTTGGCAATAAAGAGCTCATGATCTGAGCCACCGTCAGCTCCCATTCTTGTTTTTGCTGACCGTCTAGAGCTTCTCCATTTTCAGCTGCAAAGAATATAATCAGTCAGATTTTGGTACTGACCATCTGGGGCTGTCCATGTGTAGAGTCATCTCTTGCGTTGTTGGAGTATAGTTGATTAGCCAAGTTGCACTGGCGTCACATATACAGCAATGTGATTCAGTCATACACATTCATTGATGTTTAGTTGCTAAGTCATGTCCGACTCTTTGCGACCCTGTGCACTGTGGCCCACCAGGCTCCTCTGTCCATGGGATTTCCCAGGCAAAAATACTGGAGTGGGTTGCCATTTCCTTCTCCAGGGGATTTTCCCAGATCAGGGATCAAACCTGTGTCTTCTGCGTCTCATGTGTTATCAGGCTGCTGTTTATCACTGAGCCACCTGGGAAGCCCCATTCATATATATATACATGTATCTATTCTTTATCAGATTCTTGGGCTTGACATGTATACACTGCTATATTTAAAACAGATAACCAACAAAGACTCACTCTATAGCACAAGTAGCTCTGCTCAATATTATGTAACAACCTAAATGGGGAAAGAATTTGAATTTCAAAAACCTATTCCTTACCTTCTCAACCAATATGCATTGTTCTTCTTCCAGGTACCTTGCCCAGCCCAAACTGGCATGATGTGCAGGAAAAGCACTTCCTCTGTCACAATACCCAGCACACTTCTTTATAGTCAGTGGTCGTTGAAGAAGTCCATGAGGCTATTACACTGCAGCTGTGTGAAACCAATTATGGGCCCAAATCCAGCTGTGCGTTAGCCTTGCCATGTTGTGTAACCTGAAGCAAGGTATCCTATCTCCGAGTTGCAGCTCCCTCGTCTGTAAAATGGGAAGCACAAGACACATCTTCCCATAGGAACAGGGTCGTGGCCAAAGCAGGTTGTAAACTGCAGAGCCCATTGTGAAAGTGATGCAGCCACATGTGTTTGGAGCTGGAAGCAGGAAGGGAGGACGCAGGAAGGAAGATGACAGAAGAGAAGGGGAAAATGCTCTGCACCCAGCAGGACATCAGCTGGATGCCTGACCCCAAACATGCTGCTTCTCTAGCGGGAGAAAGTCGGGGCTTCGCCTCTGTCCCAGGAAGGGCTGTGTTTGAGCCAGTTCCCTGTGTATTTGCAAAGTTCATGGCCCTCCCTGAAGGGAAGTAATGCATCCTGCAACCTCATGCCTCACGATAGGGAACAAGAGTACAGGAAACACAACTGGTCTTGTCTGCCGGACCAGGAGACAAGCCCCCAAGGGGCTGCATGGGGGGACCTCTCCGTGAGGCTGGGGTGGGGAGATGTGTCTGGGAATCCTGCAGTTCTTTGCTGGGCAAACAGAACAGCACAGATGGTAAATGGGTGAGTATGGGGTGGTTAGTGCTGACCAAGTCTGCGTCATCGTTTCCAACCACAGTGGGTGTGGGCAGCCTCGCCTGCCTGGTGCCAGTCTAGGTATGGAGACCGGGTACCAAGGGAGGGGCCCATAGGATCCCTACTCATGAAGACTGTGCACAATCATGAATGCGCATCTCAGAAAGTGCCCATCTCCACACCACCCTGAGTGCCCTGGTGAGGCCTCCTGCACACAGCAGGTGCTATGAAATTAGGCTGACAAAATGAAAGGATCTAATCTAACTGATATCTCTGTGTATGTTTATATTTATTGTGGGGTTTCCCAGGTAGCACAAGTGGTAAAGAACCTGCCTGCTAATACAGGAGACATAAGAGACTCAGGTTCGATCCCTGGGTCAGGAAGATCCCCTGGAGGAGGGCATGGCAACCCACTCCAGTATTCTTGCCTGGAGAATCCCGTGGACAGAGGAGCCTGGTGGGCTACAGTCCATGGGGTCGGACACGACTGAAGCAACTTAGCATGCATGCATATCTACTGTGTGTCCTGTGTGATAATTAAAAATAACTGACATTTATTGCATTTGTGCTTACAGTGCCCCAAGAAGCACTCTGCATGTATTCATTTACTTAATCCTCCAAAAGCCCTGTGAAATAGATACGCTTCTTAACCTCATTTACCAATGTGGAAAATAAAGTACAGAAGCATAAGAAACTGTCCAAGGTCAGTTTAACCAAGGATAGATATAGAGTTCAAACACAAGTATTACTGCTTCAGGGCACATACAGTTTCTACACACACATGCATACATGCACACACTTTATTCACATACTTGTGTACGTATGTGTAAAATCAAGTCTACATACTGTATTCATATGTAAATCTATATGTATAGTGTTTATTCGCAGCATGACTGTCCCACATGAAATTTTCATTAGAATTCTCAGCCTTCCTGAGCAACCCCAAATGTACACATGTATATAAAATCATTTTACTGGTAGTAATAAATTTCCGTAGCACATATATCAAACTGAGGGAGAAGAAAGATGAAGCCAAGTTAGTTAGGGGAACAACTTATCTGTATTAGAACCAAAGGTTTCTGGATTGAACAATAGAAAGAAACAATCCAAAGGCAGAAGAAACGAATCTCACACACGGGTTTAGAAAGTGATGGGAAACGGGCAATGAGCGCATCAGGGGAGGGAGGCAAAGCATCCCATCACACAGAAGAAAAATTGCTGCAGAGCCACTCAGTAATTCATGACCAGAACACGAAGCAGGCGCTGCGGCAGGGATAAAATAAGAAACAAATAGGGTAGACAGGGATGGAACATAATTACAGAGCCACTCAATCGGCTGGCACCGTTTACCGGAGAATAAGTTGCCTCCATGAGAATTTGCATACAAATGAGATGCTGAAAGCACAGGAATGGGACAGTGATAAGACCTCATACATGTTATTAAAGCATGTCAGTAGGGAAAAAATCATTCAATTGATACCGTGTAGGTTTAACGACATAACATGACCAAAATAAAATTTAAATGGTATCCTTGGCTTCAAAACAGGTATGTAGCTTTCAACTCAGAATGCTAATGGATATTTTGTGTATGTCTATCTCATTCATTTTCTTTTTTCTCTTTAAAAAATTTTTATTGATTTTTTAAATTTGAAGCATAGCTGACTTACCATGTTGTGTTAGTTTCAAGTGTGCAGCACAGTGATTCAGCCATACAGATATACATGTACATATCTTTGCATATGGGCTTCCTGGTGGCTCAGATTGCAAGGAGTCTACCTGCAGTGTGGGAGACCTGGGTTTGATTCCTGGATTGGGAAGATCCCCTAGAGAAGGAAATGGCAACCCACTCCAGTATCCTTGCCTGGAAAATTCCATGGACAGAGGAGCCTGGCCTGGCTACAGTCCATGGGGTCACAAAGAATTGGACACGACTTAGCGACTTCATTTTCACTTTCACTTTACGTATGTATATTCTTGGCCTCATGTATTTGAAGTATTATTTTAGGAACAAATATTTTAAAATAAATATTGAAATATCGGTTCTCCCACTGGTTAAAGGTAATCGTTGCTTTATTTTTTAACTTTCATGAACACTTCTGTATTTTCTTGTTCTGTGCTGCATCTAATTCCTAAACAAGACTTTTGAAGAATAATTTCTGCCAGTCTTACATTGCTAATGCTGACATAATCTTCCTTTATAGGTAAGACAATAGTGTTGTTGAACGTCGCTCAGTCATGTCCAACTCTTTGTGACCCCATGGACTATACAGTCCATGGAATTCTCCAGGCCAGAATACTGGAATGGTAGCCTTTCCCTTCTCCAGGGGATCTTCTCAACTCAGGGATTGAACCCAGGTCTCCCGCACTGCAGGTGGATTATTAACCAGCTGAGCCACCAGGGAAGCCCAAGAATACTGGACTGGGTAACCTATCCCTTCTCCAGTGGATCTTCCTGACCCAGAAATCGAACCGGGGTCTCTTGCATTGCAGGCAGATTCTTTACCACCTGACCTCCCAGGGAAGTCCTGAAACTGAATCACTGTACTGAACACCTGAAACAAACACAACATTGTAAATCAACTATACAATAAAAAATCATATTTGAAAAAAAGGCACACCGGCCACAAAGCATCCGCGTCACACAACAGAGATGTAGATGCAAGGCCTGGCCTGGTCCCTGCTCAACCTCCTTAACTCCAAGCCAGGTGCTTGCTATGTGAGTTGCTCCTTGGGCCCCCTATCTGGACTTACCTGTTCCAGGACAGGCAGTGAAGACCTTTCTGCAGGTGGCTGCTGAATCAGATGCTCAGGTGGCAGACACTTCCTGACCATGCTCAGTGGACTGGGATATAGTGGACAAAGATAGATGTCGCTTATCATAGTCTCTCTCTGGTCTCAGGGACTGCAGGCCACGTGGTCACACACAGTCTGCTTAAGCAGTTCTCTGAGAAGTACCAGGAAAAGCTGCTCAAGGCTCGAGGGAGACCAAGCTGAAGTTTTCGGCATCCCTAAGCTCCTTACACGACATCCTGAGCTCCTTAAGGGCTCAGAGGTCCTCCAGCTCAGGAGTGCTTGTTGGTTGGTTGGGAAACTCTGTTCTAAGGTACAGAAGCTAAGAGAGGGTTATTATTTCCATACCCTGTAGGCCCTTGGCTGATACCTGTGTTACTGCATCCCTGCATTTGGGGTTTTTAGTTACCAATTGGATTGTCCTAAAAATTTGCCTTTTCTCTATTTGATACTATGTTTCAGGGCACATTAATGTTCCTGCTTGTTTTAATTTTGTTAGTAATTATGCTTTATACCAATTTATAAAATTATTCCATTTCTCATTACAATTACAGTTATACATTGAATTTGACTTTGTATGAATATAAATACTGCCCCCTGCCTCGTTTATGTTTTGCATATTCCTGAGAGTCTTTATTTATTCTTTTATATTTCTTTGTCATTTTGATTTACATATTCAGAGCCTAGAAGCTTAGTTAGAGTTTATGTTTCAGCTGGTATTTGCCCTTTAGAAAAGGAGTTTTCCCCTATTTAGTTTTATTGTCTTAATTCAATTGCCTTTTCTTCTGTTATTTTTCAGGGTTCTTCTTTTTTATATTTCTATGTAAATTATGTATTCCTCTTTGAAAGGTAGAGATCCTGTTGTAATTCCATTGTTTTTTATTCTCTAAACCTTGTTATTTTGAAACTGGTAAAAACATAAGCAATATTTACTGTTTTAATTTTAGTAAACTGATATAACGTCTCACAGAGCAGCCTATTAAATAGAGCTACTAATGGCACAATAATTTCAGTAATTCTAGTGGGAGCTGGTGTTAACTGAGTGTGTACCATGTACTAGAAACCTGGGTTAAGGGCTTCAAAGATGGGATACAGGGATGGAGTTCCCAAGGCTGAGTGCCCGGTCAAGGCCAAGGGCTAGCAGAGTTGAAGCTGGATGCTGAATCCAGGCTGTGTGATCCCAGAGGATAACCCCAAATCCAAAGGGATGCCCTCAGACACCACCTAAGGGACAGACAGTCTCTTCTCCCCAAGTGGCCTCTGCAGTTCCTCCAAGGATGCTCAGAAGGTCCTCTTAGCCAAAGATCACTGGGGAAGAAGGATCATTGGGATTCACTTTGAATGAATCCATTTCACGTGGAGAACAAAACTTGATACTCAATAGAGAAACAAGAAGTCTGATTGCAACTTAATCTTTAAAAATCAAGTGAAGAATTAAGAAAGTAAGTTTATCTTACATTCACGAAAGTGTTGGTTATCACTGTAATTACATGCTCATTCTTAAAGGCAAAGAAGAGTGCCTTAAACTGAATATTCTTTGGTTGGCTTTTGGGTGCAATATTTCTGGAAAAAGAGTCGGATGGCACATAAGGACATCCTTCAGTTCACATGGCTTTATGAGAAAAGCATGAAGGAAGTGTCTCTTGTATTTAAATTTAAAAAGAAGCAGCAACAGCAAAGGATTTACATATTTGCCTAATGTCTCTCTTAATCCTTGACATTAAAAATCAATCTCTCTTGAAATGACTAAGCGTGGATTTTCTCTTCAATTTTTAACTAGAGGAATTCTGCTGAACTGCCTTAGATAATAGTTTTACATGTGATTCAAAGAGCTCTCCAACACCACTTTTATCCGCTTCATGAAATCCCACCCTCTCTAGTAAATGGATGGACTTGCACCGCCTCTTCACTGCATTGCACTGTCCTGTTCTGCTTAACATCTGACCAGTGAGGAGGGACACACTGTACCAGTCATGGTCCCTGCAGGAAACAGATGGCCTCCTCACTCAGATGGTATAATGGAGGAGAGTTTAATATAGACAACTTTTAAAATGTTGTTGGGCTAGGGGAAACCAGTAGAGGATGCTGCAGGATACCTGGGTTAGCAATGTCAGGAAGCCATTACCAGTCACCCTCATTCCTCAAACCACCTCCTGTGACCCAAGGAGCACAGCTGGTGCTGCAGGGCAGGGACGCTTTGCAGGAGCTGTTGTTTAGATAGAAGGACACAAGCCATTTGCAGTGACCTAGCTGACAGGGAGTGCAATTACCCTGACATCACTCTTGTACTATCTTCTGCTCTCCTACCAGTGACAGCCATTGGCCAAACCCAGTGGAACCCAAAGAACAAGGGAGGGACTTCCCTGGCAATTCAGTTCCCAGCCAATGCAGGGAAGGCTCAATCTCTTGTCTGAGAGGGTTCCACATCCCACAGGGCAACTAAGCCTGCACTCTAGAGCCTGTGATCCACAAGAGAAGCCACCACAATGGGAAGCCTGTGTACCACAACTAGAAAGTAGCCACCACTCGCTGCAACTAGAGAGAGCCAACGTGCAGCCAGGAAGACCCAGCACAGCCAAAAATAAACAAAAAATTAATAAAAATACAAGTTAAAAAAAGCAAGGAAGCCCACTGACTACATTTATAAAGTTCAGACTATCAGATCACAGTGTGGGAAAGGAGAAATTGAACATGAAAGTGAAAGTCACTCACTTGTGTCTGACTCATTGAGACCCCATGGACCATAACCTGCCAGGCTCCTCTGTCCACGGAATTCTCCAGGCAAGAATACTGGAGTGGGTTGCCATTCCCTTCTCCNGATGTTTAGTTGCTAAGTCATGTCCGACTCTTTGCGACCCTGTGCACTGTGGCCCACCAGGCTCCTCTGTCCATGGGATTTCCCAGGCAAAAATACTGGAGTGGGTTGCCATTTCCTTCTCCAGGGGATTTTCCCAGATCAGGGATCAAACCTGTGTCTTCTGCGTCTCATGTGTTATCAGGCTGCTGTTTATCACTGAGCCACCTGGGAAGCCCCATTCATATATATATACATGTATCTATTCTTTATCAGATTCTTGGGCTTGACATGTATACACTGCTATATTTAAAACAGATAACCAACAAAGACTCACTCTATAGCACAAGTAGCTCTGCTCAATATTATGTAACAACCTAAATGGGGAAAGAATTTGAATTTCAAAAACCTATTCCTTACCTTCTCAACCAATATGCATTGTTCTTCTTCCAGGTACCTTGCCCAGCCCAAACTGGCATGATGTGCAGGAAAAGCACTTCCTCTGTCACAATACCCAGCACACTTCTTTATAGTCAGTGGTCGTTGAAGAAGTCCATGAGGCTATTACACTGCAGCTGTGTGAAACCAATTATGGGCCCAAATCCAGCTGTGCGTTAGCCTTGCCATGTTGTGTAACCTGAAGCAAGGTATCCTATCTCCGAGTTGCAGCTCCCTCGTCTGTAAAATGGGAAGCACAAGACACATCTTCCCATAGGAACAGGGTCGTGGCCAAAGCAGGTTGTAAACTGCAGAGCCCATTGTGAAAGTGATGCAGCCACATGTGTTTGGAGCTGGAAGCAGGAAGGGAGGACGCAGGAAGGAAGATGACAGAAGAGAAGGGGAAAATGCTCTGCACCCAGCAGGACATCAGCTGGATGCCTGACCCCAAACATGCTGCTTCTCTAGCGGGAGAAAGTCGGGGCTTCGCCTCTGTCCCAGGAAGGGCTGTGTTTGAGCCAGTTCCCTGTGTATTTGCAAAGTTCATGGCCCTCCCTGAAGGGAAGTAATGCATCCTGCAACCTCATGCCTCACGATAGGGAACAAGAGTACAGGAAACACAACTGGTCTTGTCTGCCGGACCAGGAGACAAGCCCCCAAGGGGCTGCATGGGGGGACCTCTCCGTGAGGCTGGGGTGGGGAGATGTGTCTGGGAATCCTGCAGTTCTTTGCTGGGCAAACAGAACAGCACAGATGGTAAATGGGTGAGTATGGGGTGGTTAGTGCTGACCAAGTCTGCGTCATCGTTTCCAACCACAGTGGGTGTGGGCAGCCTCGCCTGCCTGGTGCCAGTCTAGGTATGGAGACCGGGTACCAAGGGAGGGGCCCATAGGATCCCTACTCATGAAGACTGTGCACAATCATGAATGCGCATCTCAGAAAGTGCCCATCTCCACACCACCCTGAGTGCCCTGGTGAGGCCTCCTGCACACAGCAGGTGCTATGAAATTAGGCTGACAAAATGAAAGGATCTAATCTAACTGATATCTCTGTGTATGTTTATATTTATTGTGGGGTTTCCCAGGTAGCACAAGTGGTAAAGAACCTGCCTGCTAATACAGGAGACATAAGAGACTCAGGTTCGATCCCTGGGTCAGGAAGATCCCCTGGAGGAGGGCATGGCAACCCACTCCAGTATTCTTGCCTGGAGAATCCCGTGGACAGAGGAGCCTGGTGGGCTACAGTCCATGGCGTCGGACACGACTGAAGCAACTTAGCATGCATGCATATCTACTGTGTGTCCTGTGTGATAATTAAAAATAACTGACATTTATTGCATTTGTGCTTACAGTGCCCCAAGAAGCACTCTGCATGTATTCATTTACTTAATCCTCCAAAAGCCCTGTGAAATAGATACGCTTCTTAACCTCATTTACCAATGTGGAAAATAAAGTACAGAAGCGTAAGAAACTGTCCAAGGTCAGTTTAACCAAGGATAGATATAGAGTTCAAACACAAGTATTACTGCTTCAGGGCACATACAGTTTCTACACACACATGCATACATGCACACACTTTATTCACATACTTGTGTACGTATGTGTAAAATCAAGTCTACATACTGTATTCATATGTAAATCTATATGTATAGTGTTTATTCGCAGCATGACTGTCCCACATGAAATTTTCATTAGAATTCTCAGCCTTCCTGAGCAACCCCAAATGTACACATGTATATAAAATCATTTTACTGGTAGTAATAAATTTCCGTAGCACATATATCAAACTGAGGGAGAAGAAAGATGAAGCCAAGTTAGTTAGGGGAACAACTTATCTGTATTAGAACCAAAGGTTTCTGGATTGAACAATAGAAAGAAACAATCCAAAGGCAGAAGAAACGAATCTCACACACGGGTTTAGAAAGTGATGGGAAACGGGCAATGAGCGCATCAGGGGAGGGAGGCAAAGCATCCCATCACACAGAAGAAAAATTGCTGCAGAGCCACTCAGTAATTCATGACCAGAACACGAAGCAGGCGCTGCGGCAGGGATAAAATAAGAAACAAATAGGGTAGACAGGGATGGAACATAATTACAGAGCCACTCAATCGGCTGGCACCGTTTACCGGAGAATAAGTTGCCTCCATGAGAATTTGCATACAAATGAGATGCTGAAAGCACAGGAATGGGACAGTGATAAGACCTCATACATGTTATTAAAGCATGTCAGTAGGGAAAAAATCATTCAATTGATACCGTGTAGGTTTAACGACATAACATGACCAAAATAAAATTTAAATGGTATCCTTGGCTTCAAAACAGGTATGTAGCTTTCAACTCAGAATGCTAATGGATATTTTGTGTATGTCTATCTCATTCATTTTCTTTTTTCTCTTTAAAAAATTTTTATTGATTTTTTAAATTTGAAGCATAGCTGACTTACCATGTTGTGTTAGTTTCAAGTGTGCAGCACAGTGATTCAGCCATACAGATATACATGTACATATCTTTGCATATGGGCTTCCTGGTGGCTCAGATTGCAAGGAGTCTACCTGCAGTGTGGGAGACCTGGGTTTGATTCCTGGATTGGGAAGATCCCCTAGAGAAGGAAATGGCAACCCACTCCAGTATCCTTGCCTGGAAAATTCCATGGACAGAGGAGCCTGGCCTGGCTACAGTCCATGGGGTCACAAAGAATTGGACACGACTTAGCGACTTCATTTTCACTTTCACTTTACGTATGTATATTCTTGNTGATTCCTGGATTGGGAAGATCCCCTAGAGAAGGAAATGGCAACCCACTCCAGTATCCTTGCCTGGAAAATTCCATGGACAGAGGAGCCTGGCCTGGCTACAGTCCATGGGGTCACAAAGAATTGGACACGACTTAGCGACTTCATTTTCACTTTCACTTTACGTATGTATATTCTTGGCCTCATGTATTTGAAGTATTATTTTAGGAACAAATATTTTAAAATAAATATTGAAATATCGGTTCTCCCACTGGTTAAAGGTAATCGTTGCTTTATTTTTTAACTTTCATGAACACTTCTGTATTTTCTTGTTCTGTGCTGCATCTAATTCCTAAACAAGACTTTTGAAGAATAATTTCTGCCAGTCTTACATTGCTAATGCTGACATAATCTTCCTTTATAGGTAAGACAATAGTGTTGTTGAACGTCGCTCAGTCATGTCCAACTCTTTGTGACCCCATGGACTATACAGTCCATGGAATTCTCCAGGCCAGAATACTGGAATGGTAGCCTTTCCCTTCTCCAGGGGATCTTCTCAACTCAGGGATTGAACCCAGGTCTCCCGCACTGCAGGTGGATTATTAACCAGCTGAGCCACCAGGGAAGCCCAAGAATACTGGACTGGGTAACCTATCCCTTCTCCAGTGGATCTTCCTGACCCAGAAATCGAACCGGGGTCTCTTGCATTGCAGGCAGATTCTTTACCACCTGACCTCCCAGGGAAGTCCTGAAACTGAATCACTGTACTGAACACCTGAAACAAACACAACATTGTAAATCAACTATACAATAAAAAATCATATTTGAAAAAAAGGCACACCGGCCACAAAGCATCCGCGTCACACAACAGAGATGTAGATGCAAGGCCTGGCCTGGTCCCTGCTCAACCTCCTTAACTCCAAGCCAGGTGCTTGCTATGTGAGTTGCTCCTTGGGCCCCCTATCTGGACTTACCTGTTCCAGGACAGGCAGTGAAGACCTTTCTGCAGGTGGCTGCTGAATCAGATGCTCAGGTGGCAGACACTTCCTGACCATGCTCAGTGGACTGGGATATAGTGGACAAAGATAGATGTCGCTTATCATAGTCTCTCTCTGGTCTCAGGGACTGCAGGCCACGTGGTCACACACAGTCTGCTTAAGCAGTTCTCTGAGAAGTACCAGGAAAAGCTGCTCAAGGCTCGAGGGAGACCAAGCTGAAGTTTTCGGCATCCCTAAGCTCCTTACACGACATCCTGAGCTCCTTAAGGGCTCAGAGGTCCTCCAGCTCAGGAGTGCTTGTTGGTTGGTTGGGAAACTCTGTTCTAAGGTACAGAAGCTAAGAGAGGGTTATTATTTCCATACCCTGTAGGCCCTTGGCTGATACCTGTGTTACTGCATCCCTGCATTTGGGGTTTTTAGTTACCAATTGGATTGTCCTAAAAATTTGCCTTTTCTCTATTTGATACTATGTTTCAGGGCACATTAATGTTCCTGCTTGTTTTAATTTTGTTAGTAATTATGCTTTATACCAATTTATAAAATTATTCCATTTCTCATTACAATTACAGTTATACATTGAATTTGACTTTGTATGAATATAAATACTGCCCCCTGCCTCGTTTATGTTTTGCATATTCCTGAGAGTCTTTATTTATTCTTTTATATTTCTTTGTCATTTTGATTTACATATTCAGAGCCTAGAAGCTTAGTTAGAGTTTATGTTTCAGCTGGTATTTGCCCTTTAGAAAAGGAGTTTTCCCCTATTTAGTTTTATTGTCTTAATTCAATTGCCTTTTCTTCTGTTATTTTTCAGGGTTCTTCTTTTTTATATTTCTATGTAAATTATGTATTCCTCTTTGAAAGGTAGAGATCCTGTTGTAATTCCATTGTTTTTTATTCTCTAAACCTTGTTATTTTGAAACTGGTAAAAACATAAGCAATATTTACTGTTTTAATTTTAGTAAACTGATATAACGTCTCACAGAGCAGCCTATTAAATAGAGCTACTAATGGCACAATAATTTCAGTAATTCTAGTGGGAGCTGGTGTTAACTGAGTGTGTACCATGTACTAGAAACCTGGGTTAAGGGCTTCAAAGATGGGATACAGGGATGGAGTTCCCAAGGCTGAGTGCCCGGTCAAGGCCAAGGGCTAGCAGAGTTGAAGCTGGATGCTGAATCCAGGCTGTGTGATCCCAGAGGATAACCCCAAATCCAAAGGGATGCCCTCAGACACCACCTAAGGGACAGACAGTCTCTTCTCCCCAAGTGGCCTCTGCAGTTCCTCCAAGGATGCTCAGAAGGTCCTCTTAGCCAAAGATCACTGGGGAAGAAGGATCATTGGGATTCACTTTGAATGAATCCATTTCACGTGGAGAACAAAACTTGATACTCAATAGAGAAACAAGAAGTCTGATTGCAACTTAATCTTTAAAAATCAAGTGAAGAATTAAGAAAGTAAGTTTATCTTACATTCACGAAAGTGTTGGTTATCACTGTAATTACATGCTCATTCTTAAAGGCAAAGAAGAGTGCCTTAAACTGAATATTCTTTGGTTGGCTTTTGGGTGCAATATTTCTGGAAAAAGAGTCGGATGGCACATAAGGACATCCTTCAGTTCACATGGCTTTATGAGAAAAGCATGAAGGAAGTGTCTCTTGTATTTAAATTTAAAAAGAAGCAGCAACAGCAAAGGATTTACATATTTGCCTAATGTCTCTCTTAATCCTTGACATTAAAAATCAATCTCTCTTGAAATGACTAAGCGTGGATTTTCTCTTCAATTTTTAACTAGAGGAATTCTGCTGAACTGCCTTAGATAATAGTTTTACATGTGATTCAAAGAGCTCTCCAACACCACTTTTATCCGCTTCATGAAATCCCACCCTCTCTAGTAAATGGATGGACTTGCACCGCCTCTTCACTGCATTGCACTGTCCTGTTCTGCTTAACATCTGACCAGTGAGGAGGGACACACTGTACCAGTCATGGTCCCTGCAGGAAACAGATGGCCTCCTCACTCAGATGGTATAATGGAGGAGAGTTTAATATAGACAACTTTTAAAATGTTGTTGGGCTAGGGGAAACCAGTAGAGGATGCTGCAGGATACCTGGGTTAGCAATGTCAGGAAGCCATTACCAGTCACCCTCATTCCTCAAACCACCTCCTGTGACCCAAGGAGCACAGCTGGTGCTGCAGGGCAGGGACGCTTTGCAGGAGCTGTTGTTTAGATAGAAGGACACAAGCCATTTGCAGTGACCTAGCTGACAGGGAGTGCAATTACCCTGACATCACTCTTGTACTATCTTCTGCTCTCCTACCAGTGACAGCCATTGGCCAAACCCAGTGGAACCCAAAGAACAAGGGAGGGACTTCCCTGGCAATTCAGTTCCCAGCCAATGCAGGGAAGGCTCAATCTCTTGTCTGAGAGGGTTCCACATCCCACAGGGCAACTAAGCCTGCACTCTAGAGCCTGTGATCCACAAGAGAAGCCACCACAATGGGAAGCCTGTGTACCACAACTAGAAAGTAGCCACCACTCGCTGCAACTAGAGAGAGCCAACGTGCAGCCAGGAAGACCCAGCACAGCCAAAAATAAACAAAAAATTAATAAAAATACAAGTTAAAAAAAGCAAGGAAGCCCACTGACTACATTTATAAAGTTCAGACTATCAGATCACAGTGTGGGAAAGGAGAAATTGAACATGAAAGTGAAAGTCACTCACTTGTGTCTGACTCATTGAGACCCCATGGACCATAACCTGCCAGGCTCCTCTGTCCACGGAATTCTCCAGGCAAGAATACTGGAGTGGGTTGCCATTCCCTTCTCCAGGGGATCATCCCAACCCAGGGATCGAAGCCAGGTCTCCTGCATGGCAGGTGGATTCTTTACCATAGGAGGCCCCCCTAAATATCTATCATTCTGACATATTTTGCTCCCCCAGAGACTGCAGCCCACCATGGGCTACAGAAACTATCACAAATATTTTCTGTCATTTTGAGGCCAAGAGGCCATATCTAAGTTTTCAAGCCTTAACTTAATCACCAGTTTCCCAATCTTACTTGATTTATAAGGTTTAATGAGCAAATGGAAGTTTTAGAAAGGAATTAAGAGGGAAATCACTCCATATTGTATCATACTTTGAATGACTTAAGAAAAACTTGAAATGCAAAGTTACTCCTGTCCCCTTTTTGAACACATTCAGATCTGAAATGAATGTCATCTAGAATAATCATTAAAATCTATTTGCTTCTATACATTCAGAATAATTGCCCTGTTTTTGAACATGCTGATGGTTAACACAGGGCAAATAAAGGCAGAAGGAACAGAAAACCTCATCCTGATAAAAAGCTTTGTCCAGACCACACTTGCAGACACAAGCACTTGTTTCTAGCTGGTGAGTCATTTACTTACTTCCAAAACGTAGCTTCCCTCTATCTACCCAACTAGGAGACAGACCATTCACTAGTGTAGAATTTAACACTACTTCAACAAACATTCTGCAAGGCTGACCATGCCTCACGGTCCACAGCCCTCGTGAATCCTCAATGTTAACAATCCTCCTCTGGAGGCTTGTTATCTCCTCTGGCTACTGTCTAGGAGCCAGGAGCTAGAGCATCTGCATGAGTCTAAGTCATGTCTTAGGTACAGTCGCCCAGAAATAGGCTCTTGAGACAAGGATTCAAGTGCAAATTGTTTCTTTGGGAGACAAGAAAACATCAGTAGGGTAGTTGGGTAGAGAGAGACAAGAAAGGGAAGGCGTCCCAAAGAGGGCGTTATCAAGCCACTGTGGCCAACTGGAATTTAACCTTCTGGGAAAATGAAATAGGAACCCACGTAGAACATACAACTCAGGAGCTAGGGACTGCAGTATTTACATACCGACTCCTATCTGTCATTGGTTGAAAGCTGCTTGCTGGAGGGACTAGCTGGCTGAGACCTTCAGTCTGTCACAGATGAAAGCAAAACGAAGTCTGAAAGCTAGAGAAAATCCTCAGGCATGGAAGTA
Source organism: Oreotragus oreotragus (assembly GCA_006410675.1). Taxonomy (NCBI): domain Eukaryota; kingdom Metazoa; phylum Chordata; class Mammalia; order Artiodactyla; family Bovidae; genus Oreotragus; species Oreotragus oreotragus. The sequence goes on from SJYX01001952.1 coordinate 267,464, forward strand.
GAGGCTTTGGCAGGTGGCTGTCAGATTGGCATGTTCTAAGGTGTAGTTGTGGCCAGGGGATTGGGTAACCAACAGCTCCTGCTACACCACGGCTTTCTCCCATCACTTTCTAACACCACCAGTTCCGGGGAATTATGTTCTTGTCTTGAAGCAGGGAGACCTCTACTCTCCCTACCCTGTTTCTCTCAAGAGTTTTGTTGAGTCTTCAGACTTAGAGAACAAATTTATGGTTGCCAGCGGAGGGAAGGATGAGGGGAAGGGATAGTTAGGGAGTTTGGCATGGACATATGCACACTGCTGTACTTAAAATGGATGAGCAACAAGGTCCTACACTATAGCACAGGGAACTCTGCTCAGTGGTATGTGGTAGCCTAGATGGGAGGAGATTTTGCAGGGAAGGAATACATGTATGTGTCTGGCTGAGTTCCTTTGCTGTTCACCTTAAGCTATGATAACATTGTTAATTGGCTATACCCCAATGCAAAAATGGGGGTTGCTTCCCAGGTGGCTCAGTGGTAAAGAATCTGCCTGCAAATGCAGGAGATGCAGGGGACGTGGGTTCGATGACTGGGTTGGTAAGATTCCCTGGGGAAGAAAATGGCAACCCAATCCAGTATTCTTGCATGGAAAATTCCATGCACAGAGGAGCCTGGTAGGCCACAGTCTGTGGGGTCGTAAAGAGTGGAATACGACTGAACGACTGAGAACAGCACAAAATAAAAAGTGTTTTGTTTTTTTCTTTAATTTTGTTGAGTGTTGCCATTCTCTAAGTTGTTCTGAAGTCCTAGGCTTTCAGAACACCAAAGTCAGCAAGTGGCATGCCTCCTGACTCTCTAGTCTATCCTATTTCCACATGAGACAATGGACACAGAAAGAACTCTCTGTAGAAATGGATAAAATTAGATGGAGGGAAAACTGGGAAGTTTAACATCTCAAAACTTTACTCTTCCATAGACCCCACCACTGTTATTTCATTAGATATTTCATCATCCCATGAACAACAGAAAATATTACCATGAGAACACTCACGAACACTAGTACTAGTAAGTTTGAATAACTAGAGTCAAATAAAAAAATAATATATAATTTTTGGCATCTGCATGCTTATAATTCAAACTTTTTTTTTTTAAAAAGTAAATGCCTGGAGAGTATTTTTTTTTAGGCTATGATGATTCCATCATTTGTAGTAGACAAATGCTTCAGCTGAAGACAAGTAGACAAGTAAATACACAATAAATTTGTTTGAGGATATGGGAGAGATGCTGGGACAAACGCCAGCACTTGAGGGGCCAAAGCTATTGAGAAAAAGGAAACCCATTGAAAAGCCAACTATTTTCATTTCTCTTAGGGCATTTGTGGATTCTTGACACAGAGAGAAGGCTGAACTGGGCAGAAGAACGTTATAAAGAATCAGATAAGCCAGAAGAGTTTTTGGTCATCTCAATCTCACAGGGATACAAAGGCAAACAGGAGTTTGGGGTTGCTGAGGCAGCACAGGCTTGCAGGCTCAGTACACAAAACGAAGAGAAACTCAGGAAAGTGAGTCTGACACCCCATAGCAGTTTTCCCCTTGAAGCACTTCCTGATTCTTAATTTCTGTAATAAAAAACGCTCAGAAACTTCTAAAAATATAGCTGGAAAGTACTGCAGATATTTTTGTGCTCTTGTATATCTGGGGAGATAAAAAAATTGTGAGTCCAGCACCCTTCAAGCTCTAGTAAACACCCACACTTTCAGCTGAGAGTCTGGAGTACATACTAAATGTAGTTCGATCAGAGACAGACAGTCTTACGAAGTCTATAACATAGGATAACATTAATCCTCTCTGAAGGAAGAAAATAAAATATACTCAGTCACCTCGATTTTCATACATATGACACTTAATTTAAAATATCAAGTATACAGAAAACAAGGTCGAGGGAAAAATAAGCAATAAAAATAGATCCAAAGGTGATCAAAATATTTAATTACTGTACACCATTCACATATATATTAGACAGACTTTCCTGGTGGCTCAGACAGTAAAAGTATCTGCCAACAATGGGGAAGACCCAAGTTTGATCCCTGGGTCGGAAAGATTCCCCTGGAGAAGGCAACCCACTCCAGTACTCTTGCCTGGAAAATCCCATGGACGAGGAGACTGGTAGGCTACAACCCATGGGGTCACAAAGAGTCAGACATGACTGAGTGACTTCACTTTACTATTCACATATAAGATTAATGAGTTTCTAAGACTAGATGGTACAATAAAGAATTTCAATAGAAAACTCTAATATATTAAAGGGAAATTCTAGAAGTTAAAAATATAACTGAAATTTTAAGCAGAACACTCTGACATAAATAGCCTCAGTGTTTTCTGGATCTGTCTCTTAAAGTAAAGGAAATAAAAGCAAAAATAAACAAACTGAACCTTCTTATACTAAAAAGTTTTTGCATAGCAAAAGAAATCATAAACGACAAGAAAACCTACTGAATGGGAGAAAATATTTGCAAATGATATGATCAATAAGAGATTAATATCCAACATATAAAAACAACTATGACAACTCGACACCATAAAACCAAACAATTCAATTAAAAAATGGGCAGAAGAATTGAACAGACATTTTTCCAGGAAATGCAGATGGCCAACAGGAACATGAAAAGATGTTCAGCATCATTAATCATCAGGGAAATGCAAATCAAAACCACAATGAGATATCACATCACATGTGTCACAATGGCCATCATCAAAAAGAACACAAATAAGAAAATGGTGAGGATGTGGAGAAAAGGGAGCCTGCCTACACTGTTAGTGGGGTTGTAAACTGGTACAGCTACTATGGAAAACTGTATGGAGGTTTTCAAAAAACTAAAAGTAGAGCTACTATATGACCCATCAATTCCACACCTGGGTATTTATTAAAAAAAAAACACCCAATAATCCAAAAGATAAGTGCACCCCTATGGTCTCATAGCAACGTTATTTACAGTTGCCAAGACACAGAAGCAACCTAAATGTTTGTCAACAGATGAATGGATAAAGAAGATATATATATACCACTTAACCACTTCAATTTAAAGGCACAGCTTGTCAAAAAATAAAAAGGGATTTAAAACAATTAAAACCTAAGTACATGTTGCTTATAAGAATCTAATTGAAACATAAAGACAAAAAGAGATTAAAAGTAAAAGAATGGAAAAAAATAACCATGCTAACACTAGTCAAAAGAAAGTTTTTATCTCAATAGATGCAGATAAAGAGAACACCTTTGACAAAACTCAACATCCATTTATGATTAAAAAAAAAAAAAAAAAAACCCTCCAGAAAGCAGGACTAGAAGGAACAAACCTCAACATAATAAAAGCTATATATGACAAACCCACAGCAAACATTATCCTCAATGGTGAAAAATTGAAACCATTTTCGCTAAAGTCAGGAACAAGACAAGGGTTCTCACTCTCACCACTACTATTCAACATAGATTTGGAAATTTTGGTCACAACAATAAGAGCAGAAAAAGAAATAAAAGGAATCCAGATTGGAAAAGAAGAAGTAAAACTCTCACTGTTTGCAGATGACATGATCCTCTACATAGAAAACCTTAAAGACACCACCAGAAAATTACAAGAGCTAATTTATGAATATAGTAAAGTTGCAGGATATAAAATCAACACACAAAAATCCTTTGCATTCCTATACACCAACAATGAGAAAACAGAAAGAGAAATTAAGGAAACAATTTCAGTCACCATTGCAACAAAAAGAATAAAATACTTAGGAATATATCTACTGAAAGAAACAAAAGACCTATATATAGAAAACTATAAAATGCTGGTGAAAGAAAAAAAGGACACAAATAGATGGAGAAATATACTGTGTTCATGGATCAGAAGAATCAATATAGTGAAAATGAGTATACTACCCAAAGCAACCTATAGATTCAAAGCAATCCCTATCAAGCTACCAATGGTATTTTTCACAGAACTAGATCAAATAATTTCACAATTTGTATGGAAATACAAAAAACCTCAAATAGCCAAAGCAATCTTGAGAAAGAAGAATGGAACAGGAGGAGTCGACCTGCCTGACTTCAGGCTATACTACAAAGCCACAGTCATCAAGACAGTATGGTACCAGTACAAAGACAGAAATATAGATCAATGGAACAAAATAGAAAGCCCAGAGATAAATCCACACACCTACGGACACCTTATCTTTGACAAAGGAGGCAAGAATATACAATGGAGAAAGGACAATCTCTTTAACAAGTGGTGCTGGGAAAACTGGTCAACCACTTGTAAAAGAATGAAACTAGATCACTTTCTAACACCACACACAAAAATAAACTCAAAATGGATTAAAGATCTAAATGTAAGACCAGAAACTATAAAACTCCTAGAGGAGAACATAGGCAAAACACTCTCCGACATAAATCACAGCAGGATCCTCAATGATCCGCCTCCCAGAATACTGGAAATAAAAGCAAATATAAACAAATGGNCAACTGACAAAGAATTAATCTCAAAAATATACAAGCAACTCCTGCAGCTCAATTCCAGAAAAATAAACAACCCAATCAAAAAATGGGCCAAAGAACTAAATAGACATTTCTCCAAAGAAGACATACTGATGGCTAACAAATACATGAAAAGATGCTTAACATCACTCATTACTAGAGAAATGCAAATCAAAACCACAATGAGGTACTATTTCATGCCAGTCAGAATGGCTGCGATCCAAAAGTCTACAAGCAATAAATGCTGGAGAGGGTGTGGAGAAAAAGGAACCCCCTTACACTGTTGGTGGGAATGCAAGCTAGTACAGTCACTATGGAGAAGAGTGTAGAGATTCCTTAAAAAACTGGAAATAGAACTGCCTTATGATCCAGCAATCCCACTGCTGAGCATACACACTGAGGAAAGCAGAATTGAAAGAGACACATGTACGCCAACGTTCATCACAGCACTGTTTATAATAGCCAGGACATGGAAACAACCTAGATGTCCGTCAGCAGATGAATGGATAAGAAAGCTGTGGTACATATACACAATGGAATATTACTCAGCCATTAAAAAGAATACATTTGAATCATTTCTAATGAGGTGGATGAAACTGGAGCCTACTATGCAGAGTGAAGTAAGCCAGAAAGAAAAACATCAATACAGTATACTAACACATATATATGGAATTTAGAATGATGGTAATGATAACCCTGTATGTGAAAGAGCAAAAGAGACACAGATGTATAGGAGAAGGCAAGGGTGGGATGGTTTGAATGAATAGCATTGAAACATGTATATTATCATATGTGAAACAGATCTCCAGCCCAGGTTTGATGCATGATACAGGGCGCTCAGGGCTGGTGCACTGGGATGACCCAGAGGGATGGGGTGGGGAGGGAGGTAGGAAGGGGGTTCAGGATGGGGGAACACATGTACACCTGTGGCAGATCCATGTCAATGTATGGCAAAACCAATACAATATTTGAAGGCTAAAGTAATTAGCCTTCAAAAAATAAATAAGCAAATAAATTTTTAAAAAAATCAGGTAGAGTCAACTTCAGAACAAAAATATCACCAAGGGCCCAGAGGGTCAATGATAATGATATCTTATAATGATGAACAGATCAATTTATCAAAGGAACATATAATACTAATATTTATGTTTCTAAAATATAAAGTAAAAAATTTAAAAACTGCAAGGAGAAACAGAGGAAATCCACAATTATGGTAGATGTCACCACCTATCTATCCACAATGGAGTAAAAAAGTACACAGAGAATCACAGTTAATATAGAAGATTTGAACAACCCTATCAATGTAACTGAACCAATTTACATCAAAGAACACTCCACCCAACAACAGCAGAATGCATTCATTTTTCAAGGGCACATGGAATGTTTGTCAAGATAGGCCATGTTCCAGACCACGAAACCGTTCTCAGTAATTTATAAAGGCATGATGTCATCTAAAGTATGCTCTTCAGAATGGGATTAAATCAGAAATAAATAATAAAAATCTCTAGGAAATTCTCAAATATTTGGAAATTAGAGGGAAGCCTGGCGTGCTGCAGTCCGTGGGGTCACAAAGAGTCAGACATGACTCAGCGACTGAACTGAAATGAACTGAAGAGACTTCCAAATAGGCTATGGATCTCAGGGAGAAGAACACCAAGTAAGAAAGTATTTTGCACTGCATGAAAATGAAAACACAACCTATGAAAAATCTTCAAGATGCAGGTAAAGCTATATTTAAAAAGATATTTAAAACACCTATAATAGAAAATAAAATTTCAAACCAAAAACTACTTTGAAAGTGAAGTCGCTCAACCCCATGTGGAGTCTTTGCAACCCCATGGACTGTAGCCTACCAGGCTCCTCCATCCATGGGATTTTCCAGGCAAGAGTACTGGAGTGGGGTGCCATTTCTTTCTCCAAAAGAGTACCTTAAGAAATGAAAATAAGAGGAGCCAATGAAACCTGAAGTAATCAGAAGAAAGGAAATAATAAAGGTCAAAGCAGAAATTTATNTACCAGGCTCCTCCATCCATGGGATTTTCCAGGCAAGAGTACTGGAGTGGGGTGCCATTTCTTTCTCCAAAAGAGTACCTTAAGAAATGAAAATAAGAGGAGCCAATGAAACCTGAAGTAATCAGAAGAAAGGAAATAATAAAGGTCAAAGCAGAAATTTATGTAATAGAAAAACAAAAGGGAAATATTAATAAAAGAAAAACTAGCTTTTTTGAGAACAATAAAGCTGATAAACTTCTAGTTAAATGGCTTCACTATGACTTTCACTAAACATTTCTTCCAGGTTATTATTAGTCAGATGAAATGTGGTATGCCCATACAATGAAGCACTATTCGGCTTTTAAAAAAATGAAAATATGGCACAATATGGATGAGTCTCTAAATAACGATGCTGAGTAAAAGGTGACAGACAATAAAGAGAAGAGGCTGTGGGATTTACTTCTATAAAATTTGAGGAAATGCATGAAGGAAATGGCAACCCAATCCAGTGTGCTTGCCTGGGAAATCCCATGGACAGAGGAGCCTGGTGGGCTCCAGTCCATGGGGGTGCAAAGAGTCAGACCTAACTTAGCGGCTAAATGATAACAACGAGGCAAGTGAGGGTGCCATAGGGCCGAGACCACAGAAGATACCAGATACGTGACGAGTGACCAGGCTTGTCCTTCTGGGTGCTGACACCGTGCTCTCAATAAAGAGCTCTTTCTTTAACTGCCGCAAGTTCCAGATATGCAGGCTCCATGGGTCAGTAAAACATCCCCTTCCCTCCTCACCACAATAGTAAACCTAACGATTTTGAAGCTTGGCCCCCCAAAAAGACATTAATAAAGCAATTGGCCATCAACTATATAAAAAAATTTTTTTTGAGAAAATGCAAATAAGCCTCAATGGCAAAAGCAGATCAGTAGTTGCTGGGGGGTAGGGATGGGGAGGGTCAGAGGAAGGTAGTATGAAGGAGTTTGGTAAATCTTTTGGAAATAATTCTACCTCTGGTGAGGCTTCCCAGGTGGCACTAGTGGTAAAGAAACCACTTGCCAATGCAAGAGACGTAAGAGATGCAGGTTCAGTCCCTGGGTTGGGAAGATCCCTGGAGGAGGAAATGGCAACACACTCCAGTGTTCTTGCCTGGAATTCTTGTCCAGTATTCTTCCATGGACAGAGGAGCCTGGCAGGCTACAGTCCACGCGGTCTCGAAGCACAGGACACGACTGAGCGCCTAAGCATACACACACACATCATCTCTGCTGCATATTCTCACTTTGTTTTTTACAACCCTTGACAAAAGCAAAAACCATTCTTAGCTGGTGGGCCGTACAAGGGCAAGCTGGGGTGGGCTGTCATCTGCTAGTCCCTGATCCAAACCACTAGCAAGGGACATGTTATTCTATGTGCAATAACATGAACGCATTGCCTGAACACAACTGTGCATGAGAGAACCCATTCATAAAAGTGTATATACTTATAATTCTAGACAAAACTGCTGTTGATAAAAGTCTTGATGATGGTTACCGTTAGGGGTAATACTAATAATGAAAGCAGACACTTTTTATATAGACATTTTTAAATAGTGCTCTGAGGGGCCAGTGATAATATTGTTTCTTGATCTGGGTAGTGGTACACATGATTCATTTGCAGAAACTTCCTTGAATTAATACTTATGATCTGTATCATTTTCCGTATGTGTGTTGCACTTCCAAAATAATTTTATGAAAATACTCCAGGGATTTCCCTGGTGGTCTGCTGGTTAAGAATCCACCTTCCAATGCAGGGGATGCAGGTTCAATCCCTGGTCAGGGAAGTAAGATCCCACAGGCCATGGGGGCACCTAAGCCCAAGCACCGCAACTAGAAAAGCCCACATGCTTCAACAAAGACCAATGCAGCCAAAATTAATATTTTTAAGTTAAAAAAATACTACAAAATCATAGAAGTCCATTTTGGTTTTGCCCCACAAAACTTATTTTCTTCTCATTGCCATTTTGTGTCAGTTTCTTTTTAGCCGTCTTAATTAGTAAGAAGCATAGCCCACCCAAGTTTCCACTTCATCTAAAAAGCTTGCCGATGGCCCAGAAGACTGTTTTGTGACTCAGGGTCACTGTAATGCTACTAAATAAGAGTACTCCAAACATTGACTTTCCATGTCATGAGTGAGGTGGGAGGGAGAGAGAGAAAATGAGATAGAGTCAGAGAGAAACAGCATAGCCCCTCGAGGGAAGTCAATACACATGATTCATTTGCAGAAACTTCCTTGAATTAATACTTATGATCTGTATCATTTTCCGTATGTGTGTTGTACTTCCAAAATAATTTTATGAAAATACTCCAGGGATTTCCCTGGTGGTCTGCTGGTTAAGAATCCACCTTCCAATGCAGGGGATGCAGGTTCAATCCCTGGTCAGGGAAGTAAGATCCCACAGGCCATGGGGGCACCTAAGCCCAAGCACCGCAACTAGAAAAGCCCACATGCTTCAACAAAGACCAATGCAGCCAAAATTAATATTTTTAAGTTAAAAAAATACTACAAAATCATAGAAGTCCATTTTGGTTTTGCCCCACAAAACTTATTTTCTTCTCATTGCCATTTTGTGTCAGTTTCTTTTTAGCCGTCTTAATTAGTAAGAAGCATAGCCCACCCAAGTTTCCACTTCATCTAAAAAGCTTGCCGATGGCCCAGAAGACTGTTTTGTGACTCAGGGTCACTGTAATGCTACTAAATAAGAGTACTCCAAACATTGACTTTCCATGTCATGAGTGAGGTGGGAGGGAGAGAGAGAAAATGAGATAGAGTCAGAGAGAAACAGCATAGCCCCTCGAGGGAAGTCACCCCAAGGACAGAAGTACAATGGTTTCGTCATCAGGCCTGTGATCATTCTCCCTGATCATAACACATTTCAGTAGAAGAGAATTAAGAACACAGTTTAGCCCAAATCAAAAAGCCTCACTGAACATGTTTTTCTCATTTGTGCTTTATCCTGAACATTTGTAAAGATTTAGCAGTACACCCCTGCAAGCCTTTTTAATCCACATTCCAGTACGAGAGTTTTCACAAAAGCTGCTCAAAGACCTTTTTCTTTCCAAGCTTCAACAGAACCAAGTTACTTCATTCTCTCAGGTGGCTTGGGGAAACCTTGAGACCATGACCCACAAACAGGACAGATAAGAAGGTGACTAATGCAAGCAGGGGGTTCTCCAACCTGCCCCGGTGTCACCAGGATGGGGCCAGGAGGGCAAGCCCCAGGGTCCAGACATAAGCAGAAATACAAGAATGGTCAGAGGGGTCTTCCACTGCTGGGAGCTGTTGCTGTGTCTCCGGTCTGGGTTGAAAAAATAATATGTACTCACCTGGCTTTCAATTTGTAGTTGAGCTGAAATGCAGTAAAGTTGGGTTTCTTAGGGGGGAAATGAGGCTTTACGAGAAGAAAGGAAATGACTGTGGGGGTATTAAATGCAAGCACAGCATCTGGGAGCTTGTGACCCCAAGAAGGGCAGGAAAGTGTTTAAAACTGTGAGCGCAGACAGAAGTGTCAGCATCAGCAGTGTATGGGTAGGTACGGATAGGAAGAAGATAAAAATATTGGCTGAAAATGGGGAAAGAGAAACAGAGTAAAACAGAGACATGAAAGGGTGGAAAGAAGATGAAAGGATGACCAGGAAATGTGCCAGGGCTGGTACCTCTTGCTGCCTGCCAATCAACAAGAGGTGAGGGCAAGTCAGATGCTGATGACCCTTCAAGCAAGCCTCCCAAGGAAAGAATCAGCCCTCCTGGACCAAATGACCCGAGCCCCCCCCCCCCTCCCCACCCCTGTCTCTAGCTGTGAACCCTCTGTGGTGACAAGGACGTACTTCCTGCTGATGGTCATTTCTTGGCAGGAACCCTGGCCATCCTTGCACCCCTTCATCTACCCAATGTGGGATTGGCTGGATAAACAGGCCTACAGACTCTGAGCCTTTTGACCCTAAGCCCTGTCCCTGGGGACTGGGAATCAGGGTGTGAGTCTTGTCTCTAGACTCCAACCCCACTCTGGTCAATCCTCCAGGTTGGCCCAGCAGGATGTGACTTACGGGAGCTTCCTGGACCAAGTATTCCCCAATCCTACCCACTGGGTGCACCTGGGAAGGTCTCTCTTGCCCATGGCCCTGCTCTCCCTACCACTGCGCCTACTTTGGTCTTGCTGGCACTATCATCCACTTACTGCTCTTTTATGGTGCTTAACATGAAAAACCAAGCAGAGCAAGGGAGAAAACCAGCTCACCCACAGCTGTAGAGCTAGGGAGGTAGAAGTGGAATTTTTCCCACAGACCTGATGCCCAGAGCTGTGCTGCCTGGGTTCAGATCCCAGCTGTTTCACTTACTGGCCTTGGGCAAGTTACTTAATTCTCCAAGGGTCTCAGTTTCTTAAACCAGAAATTGAGGAAGCTAGTGCTTATCTCATGACGCTGTTGTGAAGTCACAAATTAATAAATGTATTTAGAGCAGCTCCAGGCACACATAGTACGTGCTCAGTAAATATCAGCTGTGATTGCTGTTTCAGCTCTTGCAACCTTATGGACTGCATGTAGCCCACTAGGCTCCTCTCTCCATGGATTTCCCAGGCAGGAATACTGGAGTGGGTTGCCATTTCCGTTCTCCAGGGGATTTTCCCAACGCAGGGATTGAACCCACGTCTCCTGCATAGGCAGGCAGGCAGATTCTTTACCTCTGAGCCTCCAGAGAAGCCTGTTAGCTGTGATAGCTGTACTTATTACTGTCTCCTGGGCCAGAATTGCTCAACAGGACCCCAGTGATGAAGATGAGAAAAGCTTCTTGTGTGGGTGGAGATGGGTCTGGGCTTTCCACATGGGGCTGACCTCTGGCCCTTTGTGGGATTCTCCTGCTGACACTCTGCTCTGTCCCTCTGAGCCAGGGTCCCTGTCCCCAAAAGGCAGCTGTTATGCCAGGGGAAGAGCCAGGTTGGGGGCCAGGGGCCCTGGGCCCTAGTCCTTCCTTTGTCACTTCACTGGTGACCTTGGGAAGTCCCCTGCCCTTTCTGGGGACCAGGCTCTGTGCCTGGCTGTGCTGGGGCAAGGCAGACATGCTAAGTGAGGCTCTGGAACCTGGAAGTGTGGCAGTCAGTGTCCCAGCTCTATGCTCACGTGCTGGCTGCCCTTAGGAGAAGGTGGGAATGCCCCAGACTCAGGCTGGCAGGCCTCAGCCCCAGCCCATCCTGATGCTCAAGGACACTGAGCACTCCTGTCTGAGCTCCATGGGGGTTCGGGGACAATGCTGGAGTCTTTCTCCCTCTAAGGGTCCACCTGCCTGAGCTCTGAGGGCCCCTCCTCCCTCCTGGCTGACTGCCCCTCGCCAGATCCAGCTGTGATCAGCAGTGCCTTGGTCCCATGCCAGCTGCTCCAGCTGCTGAGGTCTGAGGGGAGAAGTGAGAAGCAAGGTCCCCCCCACGGCTGGCACTTGTTGCCATGGTAGCAGTTGCCTTGGAAGCCGCTTCCCCGACTTCAGCTTCTGAACAGTCTGGGAAAACTGCCCATCCCCCAGGGGATCAGTGAATTAATCACACTCCTTTCCAGGTTCCTTAGCCCTCAAGGAAAATAAACAGAACTCAACCAAACTGACGTCTTTTCACCCACCCTTCCTCCCCACCCCATGCCACTCTTGGACTTCATGCTTCTGGGAAGGAAAGAGCACAGACAGGCCCCCTCCAACCCTAGCCTCCCCATGAGAAAAAGATTTTCTGACAGAATTCAGTGGTAACCCAAGGCCCAGCAACACTCTGGATCCAGGGGCCTGGAGGATCCAGGCTTCAGGAGGAGTGGGGAGGGGGTGCGGTTCTGAGCTTGGGGGTGAGGAAATGTGGGGTGGCTCTAGAGCCTTGGGCTTCCATCTCATTTACTTGTGATAGCAAGTGCATCACAACTTGCAAGCATACGTTTGCTTTTTCAGAGCTGGTACGGCCAAAATTGCTGCAGGAAAAAATTAGCAAGTCTCCCATCTCTCCATTTGTAATCAGTCCTGGAGAAGGGAACGGCAAACCATTTCAGCATTCTTGCCTTGAGAACCCCATGAACATTGTGAATAAATAGGAGAGGTCACAAATTTGCAGTGGCCTTCAGTGACACTCCTGTCATGAGGGAACCATCCAGGACTTGGCCTGATTCTTCTGAACACAATGTCTCCCTCTGATGGTGGGGTTGCCAATTCATCCCACCTCAGAGAAGACAGTTTAGAAATGTGCTGGCCCCTTCCCGACTGAAGCTGGATGCCAGAATCCATCGTGGACTCGGGCTGTCTGTCCGCCTGCCCGTGTCTCAGTGTCCCCATCTGTTCTGGAGAGGAGCTGGGAGGTTCTGTGATCTTGTCACTAAGGATGGCTCTGGGTGTCTCCTCCACAGTCTCTGCTCTGCCTCTCTGCCCAGAGGGGTTTACAGTGTCAAAGAAAATCTCTGATTTAGAACTTGTCTCCAGTTTTTGTAGATCAGAGTGTTCTGGAATCAGAAAATCGCAATGCACAGGCACCCCCGACCCCCCTGCCATCCTCATCCCCATTCACCAGATGAGCAAGGCGAGGCCCACAGTGCGAGGTTCCCACCTCAGAGACGTGGAACCAGAGCGCTGTCTTGCTGATGGCGTGCACGCATCACCCTCAGCCTGACAACGGGAGAAGGGCCGGACAGGCCTCGCCCAGGCAGAGTTATGAAAACACTTAATGGGGGCTCAGGGCGTTGTATGAGGTGCTTGGATTCCCAAAGCTTGATGTCTCAGGAACACATATTCATGGACAATTATTTTGATGGCTCTTTCTAAAACTAGTCAGTGGGAGATCAATTACGTGTGACAGAAACAGGGCTGTCATTTGATGCCTAATTAGAAGAGTAATCAGACCTCATCCTGGTGAGAGGCACAGGGGATGCTGACAGCTGCAGCTGTGGCTGGAGACGCCCACCCCAGGGGCTTCCCCAAATGAGGGCCAGGAACATGGCTCAGGGGCCCCTCGGTGTTCTGTGGTCAACCCTCCTTTCTCCACACCTTTGAGTTCACACCTGCCCTGCCGAGCTTCCTGGCAGGGCCGTCCCTCAGCTGAAGCGCAGTCAGATGACCTTAGTCTTCCCAGGCTTCTGTCCCCACCAGGAAAGCCTTCAGTTAAACACAGAGCTCCCATGGTGCCCGCGATCAATCTGAGATGGTTGTGCAGGTCTGAGACCTCCCTGAGCAATGTCCTTTGTCCCGAAGCCCACGCAGGTGCCCTCCAGCCATTCGGTGGCGCTCAGTCCCTGAACCTGCCCTCAAGGGGCTCACAGTCTGCAGAGGAGACAGAGATTAGGGACAAGGGGCCAGCACCTCAACATAGTGCCGTGACCACCCAGCTGCCGTCAGGAATGGCTCCTCAGAGCTGGGGCTGCCCAAGCAGGGTCCTGCAGGATGAGGGGTCTCCAGGCGGCAGGAGCTATGCATACACTCAGCAGAAAGGGCCACAGAGGAGGAGGCGGACAGGGGCTGTGGAGGCAGGAGGAGGCCAGAGACCTTGGGTGTGGCTATGTCAGCTGGTAGACATGGAGGGAAGAGACAGGCGATCCAAAGAGAGGCCGCTGGGGCTGGTGATGGGACCCCGGAAGCTGTGGTGATCCATAAAGGGCCAGAGAATGCAGCTAGTGCTGAGGGCTGGCCCAGGGTACGGGACAGGGCTGGGCCGGGCTGGGGTGGGTTACCGCTGCCCGATCTTCACTTGGTGGATCCTGCAAGTAGGTCAGAAAGGCTAGACAGAGCTCAGCCTGGAGGTCAGGAGGCGCCAGCCTCGTGCCAGCCTCCAGATCCTGGCTGCTGATAATGTAGCCGCTGCCAACCCCTCCCCTCAACCCTGGCGCCTAGCCTGCGTGTGTCCTCCCACCCTGCCCCCACCACTGCTCCTTCCTGTTAGCCTCCCCACCAAGGACCCCAGGGGGAGCTGGAGGGGCTCCCCTTCTCAGCCCTTTGCAACTAAAAAGGAACCTACTTGAGGAGAAGAGACTGTCCTCACCCTGCCTGGGGCCCGGAGAGGGCCAAGGTGGGGGTAAAGAGTGGACATGGAAGGAGCCTCCCCCTCTCCTCCTCACTTGATTTGAGAATGGCTCAGTAACCACAGGGCTTGTGATGCTCTCATCCTGTCTCTTATACACATCTAGCTGTGTATCAGAGACAGGCCCGGAGAGGGCCAAGGTGGGGGTAAAGAGTGGACATGGAAGGAGCCTCCCCCTCTCCTCCTCTTGGCCCTGTCGCGGTTCCTGTCTGTCTCTTGAGCCTCATCCAGGTCTCCTTCCAGGTCCCCATCTCCAAGTCCCCAAGCAGGGGCCTTGGGTTCACCTCCAACCAAAGGAGCAGCAGAGTGGGTCCTGAGCATGTGGCCAGGAGTCCTCACACTGTCTCTTATACACATCTCCCGCCCTACCCTTCACTACACTATGCCTGTACATGGAAGAATTTGGGAATTAAGGGAAGAACAAAGAATAACAGCATGTGATTATAAATGATGCAGGTTCAGATGGCTGCTTTTGATAAGGAGTCTGTGTGGGAAAAAACAAAACCAAAAGAAAACCCACAGCACTTAAAGGTCATCTTTATGGAAGCATTGACAGTGTTCCTCCTTCTTAGAGCTGTAGGGCAGGCATAGATGTGGAACAAGCTTAGACTCTGGTTACAGCATCTGTAGCATTGCTGCATCAGTTAAGCACCCAACCCCCCAGGTCTCGATCCCCAGCTTTCTCCTAACACTGTACTTCTGTCACTAAGTCATGTCTGACTCTTTGCAACCTCATGGACTGCAGTGCACCAGGCCTTTCTGTCCTTCACTGTCTCCCGGAGTTTGCTCAGACTCATGTCCACTGAGTCAGTGATGCCATCCAACCATCTCATCCTCTGTCACTCCCTTCTCCTCCTACCCTCAATCTTTCTGAGCATCAGAGTCTTTTCCAATGAGTCTGTTCTTCATATGTGGTGGCCACACATTGCTATACTGCTGCTGCTGCTGCTGCTGCTGCTGCTAAGTTGCTTCAGTCGTGTTTGACTCTGTGTGACCCCACAGACGGCAGCCCATTGGGCTCTGCCATCCCTGGGATTCTCCAGGAAAGAACACTGGAGTGGGTTGCCATTTCCTTCTCCAATGCATGAAAGTGAAAAATGAAAGGGAAGTCGCTCAGTCATGTCTGACTCAGCGACCCCATGGACTGCAGCTTCCCAGGCTCCTCCATCCATGGGAGTTTCCAGGCAAGAGTACTAGAGTGGGGTGCCATTGCCTTCTCTGCATTGCTGTACTGAAAGTGAAAGTGAAAGTGAAGTCACTCAGTTGTGTCCGACTCTTTGCGACCCCGTGGACTATAGCCCACCAGGCTCCTCTGTCCATGGGATTCTCCAGGCAAGAATACTGGAGTGGGTTGCCATTTCCTTCTCCAGGGGATCTTCATTGCTATACTAGGACACTATAAAGAACAAGATGTGCCCGGAGAAGTAGGATGGAGACATCTGGGCAGACAGGAAGAGGCTGAGAGTTTTGAACTAGCCAAATTCCCCTTAATCTTTTAGTAGTGGAAAGAAGACCT
Source organism: Oreotragus oreotragus (assembly GCA_006410675.1). Lineage (NCBI taxonomy): Eukaryota > Metazoa > Chordata > Mammalia > Artiodactyla > Bovidae > Oreotragus > Oreotragus oreotragus. Next base: position 283,533 of record SJYX01001952.1, read on the forward strand.
CACATCTTCCCAAAAACCTTTCTCTGAAGCTTTTCAATAACTGTGGCTGGGCAACTGTATCACAAGACCCTCGGCCATCAGCCCTCATCACCTCCAGATGCTAAAGAGAGCTCCATCCCCATGTACCCCTGATAAATTTATAAGACCTGCTCTGGAAGGTAATAACCTGTTTGGGTAAGAGAGAATGACAACAAACTAAGAGAGATTCAGAGCTTTGCTGAATTGTTTGCTGAGTATTGTTGGCAGTTACTCCAATGGAAAGCATATATGGAAATGAATTCTGAGGATGTAAAGCCGAGGAGGAAGAAATACATAATCAGGTCAAATCAATTAATATAATATACTCACTCAGGATTTTGGATTTAAAGTGCTGACTTTGGCACCTGAAAGTGACATTAATTATTTGCTGGGATTCATTGAAGCCTGGACTCAAATCCTGGTCTATAGTCAATGAGGTTGAACACTCCTGGTAATGCTTTGCAAAATCTGGTGAGTTTATTAAAACAGTTTCCTGGGTAGCACCTCCAGAGATTTTGATTAACTAAGTCTGGGTTAGAATCTGAAAATCTACATTTCTGAGAAGCTCCTAGGCGATACCTATGCTCTAGGCAGATTTGGGGTAGCATTCAAACAATACCTGAAGAGGCAAGTGTCTGAAGGTGAAGGATGATGGGAGTGATGGGATGGATCTGGTAAGTACAACCTGTTCAGATGGCCCCGACTTTGAGCCATGGGAGGACCAGCCTTTCCCCCAGGCTGTAAGAGGTGAATCAGTGAAAAGAGCCTGTGATCCTTGAAAAGCTCTGAGGTGGCTGTCTTCTGAAGGCTGGGGATATTGGTGTGGCCATTTGTTGGATTTTCTTCTTTATTTCACTGATTCAACTGTGTCATTTCACTTCTTTTAAACATAATTATTTTGGGCTGTGTCAGGTCTTAGTTGCGGCGTGCGGGATCTTTTGTTGCACGTGTGGGCTTCGCAGTTGTGGGCACAGGCTCAGCTGTTGCGATATGTGGGCTTCATTGCCCTGCAGCGTGTGGGACCTTAGTTCCCTGACCAGGAATCGAACTCCCATCCCCTACATTGGAAAGCAGATTCTTAATCACTGGACCATCAAGGAGGTCCCCATTTATTGGATTTTCTGCTCTCAATGGGAACTTGACTTTGTTGGCCTGGAAAGACCAGGGTTGCTCACTAGTCCAAGAAGCCTGGCTGCCCATGCTGGCTGCTGACGAGGAGACTGGCTGGGGCTGCTGACCAGGGTGCCTGCACGTGGGCTGTCTGTGAGACCTGGGCTTTTGACAGCCTGATGCTTGTCTTCCAAGGAGGAGGGAGGGAAGAAACAAATGCTCCCAGACCTTTCAGCGCCCAGGCCCAGGACACACAGTGGCACTGCTACCATGTTATTTTTTTGGTCCATGGATATAGTTTCAAGGAAAGAAGAAATGAACTCTACCGCCTGATGGGAGAGAGTGACAGACTTTGCTGCCATGTGTAATCCACTACAGACACCAAGAGAGAGCACACTCTGAACTGGCTTCCATGAAGAAGGCATTATCTGATGTGTCAGATCATAAAAAGGGACATTCGTAATAACATTCCCTTGTCAAGTACAAAACGGCAAATATAAAACTGAGTCAGAGCGGGTCTGGAAGGCATGAATACACTGCCCGAGCCAATGGACCATATTCATATGCTTCCTGCTCCTATTTCCCTCTTCTCCCTTGACCCATGGCTTCCTGAGGCATTCCTTAGGATCACTAAATGCGGATGCTAGGAAAGCAAGAAGTAGATGGGGGTACCCTACAGTCCTTTTTGAAGTGGCCCAGAAATGCAATGGTGGAGTAAATCCTCCCAGGGGACAAAACTTCAGATAACACATCTGGTTGACCACTTCTTGTGGAGACAGACATGTCCTGAAAAGTGATTCTACACTTATTTAAGTGAAGGGGTATTGGTTTGGCCGGTAGATGAAAGATGTTGAAAAACAGGATTGAAAAGTTAGTGACAAGGAGGTCTGGAGGAGAGGCGAAGACTCTCTCAGAAGACATCTACGCCCCGGTGGGCACCTGCCAGAGAAGGTGCTGCAATTTCAGTTATTTGTTGAATAAATTATCTGACCAGCATGTACATAAAAGTTTTGATATTTGAAATAATATTTTATATAATGTGATCATGAAGAAAACCATACAGAATTACCTTTTAGAAGTGTGTTTTGTTTTTTTTTTCCTTCCTAAAGACCCACATTTAAATCTGTGTGGAGATGGTAGAAATACTCCACCATGCTCTCTGGGGTGAGCTGGAGACCACAGCTCACTATGAATTACATGCATGTATATGCATGTGTGTGTGTGTGAGTGTGTGTATGTGTATATCGTGTAGGTATGTATGTGTGTGGTATGTGTGCATTTGTGTATATCTATGTATGTGTTTGTGTGTGTGTGCATGCACACCTGATGTGTATGTATATATGTGTATATCTGGGTGCATGCGTGTATGTGCATTCATGTATATGTGTCTGTATGCAAGTGTATATATACCCATGTGTGTTTATGTGTATGTCCATGTGTATTTATCTGTGTATATGGGTGTGAGGTAAATGTGTATATTTGCATGTATACGTATGCAGTATATGTGTATACATGGTGTGTGTACATCCATGTTTACACACATGTATATGTGCACATATGCGTGTGTATATGGGAATATGTGCAGTGTGTATGTTTGTGTGTATATACATGTGTATGTGGGAAGTGTTTGCTGTGGGGGGTGGTGTGTGTGTTAGAGGGGCAGCTAGAATCCTAGAGCAGAGACAGAAGCCTGCAGGTCTAAGATGTTTTAACTACATGTGGAGGAGAGAGCTTGGGCCAAGGGGCTCTTAGGAAGCTGACTGGCATCCTCCTCTGAGCAGCAGAAAGCAGAGGCAGCCAGAGGAAACGGAAATGTTCCAGACCAGTGCAGGGTGAAGAAGAAGAAAAATCACACGTGAGGCCTGCTCAAAGAATACAATGTTTAGTGACTCAGCAATTACAACAGTTAAGTGATGACATGAAGGCTTAATGTACACTTAGGAGTTATATTCAACCCTTGGCAGTAATTCAGGGCTCATGAAAAGAGAGATAATAATAATAGTGAGGATGACAACTGAGACTATTAAGCACTTACTGGGTGCTAGAACTGTTCTAAGCCTCTTGCGTATTAAAAGAGTTCTGCAACCAGTTCCACCATGGTGGGGTGCGTATGTGACGGGGCTTCCCCCCTACTACCACCAAGCAAGCAACTGTCTAATCACTCGCTGGGGATCGTTTAACTCGACTTAACCCTGACACAGCTTACCCAGAGATGGCCTCAGGTCCCACAGCCTAGGCAAGACCGCCCCTGACTACTTCAGGGGCCAGTCCCAGGCACTGGCCCTTACTGCTTCTGACCAACTGGCTATAAGTCAGAGGCTGGTGTCGGTTAATTTGCTAGAGCAGCTCGCAGCACTGGGAGAGCCGCTTTACGTACTACATCACTGCTTATTGGGCATTCCTTGTGGCTCAGCTGGTAAAGGATCCGCCTGCAATGCAAGAGACCTAGGTTCGATCCCTGAGCTGGGAAGATCCCCTGGAGAAGGGAAAGGCTACCCAGTCCAGTATTCTGGCCTGAAGAATTCCATGGACTATATAGCTCATGGGGTCACAAAGAGTCAGACATGACTGAGCAACTTTCACTGCTTATAAAGGATGTGACTCAGGAACAGCCATATGAAAAAGATGCATTGTCCAAGGGATGAGGAAGGGGTGCAGAACCTCCATGCCCTCTCTGGGTCCATTCTCCCCACATCTCTACATACTCACCAACCCAGAAGCTCTCAGAACCCATTCTTGTGGTTTTTATGGAGGCTTCATTACACAGGCAGCATTGATTGAACTCACTGGCCACTGGTGACTACACCAAACCTCCACCCTTTCTCCCCTCCCCAGAGGTCAGGGGCTGGGACTGAAATTCCAATCCTCCAATCACAAGGCTGGCTCCCCTGGTAACCAATTCCATCCTTAGGTTCAGTCCAACTTGCACCTCATTAACACGACAAAAGACACCTTTATTGCACACATCACACACACAAGAAATCCCAAAGGTTTTAGGATCTCTGTGTCAGGAAAGCACAACAACCAAATACGTATTTCTTATAAATCACAATATCACACGTGTGTTAGCTCTTTGAATTCAGATAACAACCCACTGAGATATGCTCTATCATCTCCATTTTATAGACAAAGTTCTCAAGGGACAGAGGGAAGGGGTGACAACTTGCCCAGGTTCATACAGCCTGGAGGTGGTGGTGCCAGGATTCAGGTCCCAGTAACCTGACTCAGTGGAGAAGGCAATGGCACCCCACTCCAGTACTCTTGCCTGGAAAATCCCATGTACGGGGGAGCCTGGTAGGCTGCAGTCCATGGAGTCGCGAACAGTCGGACACGACTGAGCAACTTAACTTTCACTTTTCACTTTCATGCATTGGAGAAGGAAATGGCAACCCATTCCAATGTTCTTGCCTGGAGAATCCCAGGGACGGGGGAGCCTGGTGGGCTGCCGTCTATGGGGTCACACAGAGTCGGACACGACTGAAGTGACTTAGCAGCAGCAGCAGCAACCTGACTCACAGAAGGCAATGGCACCCCACTCCAGTACCCTTGCCTGGAAAATCCCATGGATGGAGAAGCCTGGTGGGCTGCAGTCCATGGGGTTGCTGAGGGTCGGACAAAACTGAGCGACATCACTTTCACTTTTCACTTTCATGCATTGGAGAAGGAAATGGCAACCCACTCCAGTGTTCTTGCCTGGAGAATCCCAGGGATGGGGGAGCCTGGTGGGCTGCCGTCTCTGGGGTCACGCAGAGTCAGACACGACTGAAAGGGGGAGCCTGGTGGGCTGCCGTCTATGGGGTCACACAGAGTCGGACACGACTGAAGTGACTTAGCAGCAGCAGCAGCAACCTGACTCACAGAAGGCAATGGCACCCCACTCCAGTACCCTTGCCTGGAAAATCCCATGGATGGAGAAGCCTGGTGGGCTGCAGTCCATGGGGTTGCTGAGGGTCGGACAAAACTGAGCGACATCACTTTCACTTTTCACTTTCATGCATTGGAGAAGGAAATGGCAACCCACTCCAGTGTTCTTGCCTGGAGAATCCCAGGGATGGGGGAGCCTGGTGGGCTGCCGTCTCTGGGGTCACGCAGAGTCGGACACGACTGAAGTGACTCTGCAGCAGCAGCAGCCTGACTTCAGGGTCACTGGTGCCCACAGCTAAGCAGGCTCACAGGTGGTTTTCTTAATGGTTTTATGTCTGTAGATATAGCTAGGGGGGTGAATCACCCATTAGATTTTTGCTATCCAGTTCAGAAAAATGCAATAGTTTCTCTTATACTATCCTAAACCAGATACTCTGATATTAACTAGAAGTAGGGTGACCAGCCACCCCAGTTTGACCAGGAGCTAACCAGGATGGTTGGTTATCCTAAAAAGCATGCTATTTAAAAGAAATATATTTATTTCTGTGGACTTCCACCGATTTATTTTAATAAAGCCACCAGGATAACTTTCACGTGTTGTCTCTGGCATCCATGAATAACGATTAATAACTTATTAATAGGTAGTAGGTAGGCCTTCACGTGGTTTTTCATTGAGTAGTGATTTTCTTCCCAGCATCCTGAGATGGTCTTGCTTGGTTGTTGAGTGGAGGGGAGGGGGCAGAGGGATCCCCACCCCACTGAGTGGGAACCAGGCACCGCTAAGTAGAGGGAGAGCTCCCCTATAGGAGGGACAGGACTCCAGGGACGGTGGAAATCTCCCAGGAGGTCCAATCTCTTTGATCTGCAGGGTCACTCTCCCAGCGCAGACCTGGGAAAGCACAGATCAGTCAAGATGCCCATGCAGACCACTTGCATCTATAAGACGGGGCACACTGGGCCACCCGTTCATTCTGCAAAAGATCTGAAACTCAGTGTTGGGTGCACGGCCAGCCAAGGCCTTTGATGTCTTTGTAGTAACTGGTTAATTGTCAGCGTTTCTCCCACCTCTTCACCTTGCAGCCTCAGAGGGTCGTTCCCACTGGGCCTTTAGCTCTCTTTGTCCCTTGCCCCTCTGCCATCCGCTGAAATCTTTTCCTTGAGCAACTGGGGAAACACATTTGCCTTAGTTTCTCTGGTGAGATCTGACCGCCTCAGCTCAATGCACTGTCTCATTTTCTGTAAGTTCAATATCCCAGCGGGGAGAAAAACCCCCGCCTGCCCTGCTCTGTTTTATCAGACCAGTCAAATTAATGTGACAAGTGCTGCAGGGCGTTCGTTTCCTGAGCCTCCCTTCGTACCCGCTAATGATCTGCCCTATAATCATTTCAAATGGCATCAACAAAGTCACTCAGGCAGAAAGGGGTTTGGTTGCCCAGATAGTCTGTGACCAAGATGCTTTTGAACTCAATTTTTGCTTAAAAGTGAGCGACAAACAATTGAGAAATGAATAACATGGGATCTGGGATCATCTGTGTAAAATTTCATTTGTATCAAAAGAAATCTGTGTACCAGAACCAAAACTCTGGTCATCGTGGCTGACAACATCCTCCCAAGTGGTGATCACTAAAATGAAACTCTGCATAATTTCCTGACATTTGCGCATCTCTTCTGCATGAGAAATCAGTTCTGAAATCCAAACAGCTTCTCAGGAAAAAAATATTTGAAATATGAAAGGAGATTTCGTTTTCTCGCGATCTCTAGAGATAAAGCGGCACCACTTCAAGAGGGACACAGTTCAATCATTTAAACTTCCAGTCTTAATCTAGCATCATGCTGTAATTGTACAGTTCTTCCTGAGGGTAAACAAAAGCCTGCTTTAAGGCCCTAGCTTATAATTATTTTACCATTAGAAGCATAACCATATTTCAAAAACCTGGTGTTTACTGTTCTGATCTATTTGCTTCACTCCCAATGATCAGCTGGTTTCCAGTTAGAGAGATGAGCTTGGAAGGAAATGAAGGTCTTTCTAAGAACTAATAAAAGACCGTCTCTTCCGCAAGTGTTGTTTATGTTTGTTATCATTTGCTGGAAGACACTCTAGGAAATGGGAAGGCGATTATTACACAAGAACACATCTTGTAGGGAGAAATAAAGCTGGGCCTGTAGATTCTGTGTCCTATCCCAGAAATTGAGCGACGCAGTTCCAAGATGCTCAGTGATGTTCTTTTATTTTGCTTTGGAGCGAGAGGGAGAAAGTGAGCAGCTTGGTCCTGGGAAGCCAGCAGTACTGTGCTGGGCCCTGGCATGGCACGGAGGACATTTGCTTAAGAGCCCACAATTAACTTATCATTAAACAGATGATGAAATGTGGTATCACTTATATGTGGAATCTTAAAAAAAGGTACAAATGAACTTATCTACAAAAGAGAAACATAGCTACAAATGTAGAAAACAAACTTACGGCTTCCAGGGATAGAGAAACTGGGAGATTGGGACTGACATATACATATTCCTATATATAAAATTTCTAACTAATAAGGACCTATGGTATAGTACAGGGAACTCTGTTCAACACTCTGTAATGCCCTATATGGGAAAAGAATCTGAAAACAGTGAGTATACGTATATGCATAACTTATTCACTTTGCTGTACACCTGAAACTCACACAACATTGTAAATCAACTATACCTCCAACGAAAAATTTTTAAATACAATGAAAAAAGAGTCCTGACATTGCTTGGCCAATTCTCCAATCTAAAAAAGGAGATGGTTTTCTTTCTGTTGCTTCGCTTAAAGACCCAAGAGATTTGTGCAAGAATCCCCGATGTCCCCAGTGTATTTAAGGAGTCCAGGTTTACAGAGTGTGAAAAGGATACAGTCGAGTGGATTAATCTCTGGGCTTATTTATTCCCTGCTCACTCCTTTTTCATGGACCCTTTATAGCTCTGCTCTGAGTGGTATGAGGATGCTATGGAGTCCAGGGGTGGAAGTGAATAGGCTGGCCCTTCTGAGTCTCAGTCTTCCTTCAGTTTCTCAAACAAGCCCCGCCTCCCCAGCTAGCCTCCATGCATTCTGTCTGCCCAGAGCCTTGTGTCCAGACCTGGCTTCCTCCAACCACAGCCTCCTAGCTCCAGGCTACTTCCCATAACAGCCCCACTCTGCCCTGACCTGTGTGCCTTGCCAGCTGGACTCTCTTCCCCCATCAAGTTTTCACTGTGATGTTCATTCCACCCATAAACCAAGAATATTGCCTTATTGGCTAACATGTTAGGAAAGTACAAACTTAGCACCATTTTCAACCCCAATATGAGGCAGCAGTGGTACCAACATACGCTCTGGCTCTCCCTCCTGACTCTGGGCAAAATATCAATCAGCATTGATTACTATATGCTGATGCTCAACTCTTTCTCAGCACAGCCCTCTGAACAGCTACAAGCTACTGCTGTGGGTTAGCAAGCAAGATCTCTCAGCAAACAAGTATTTGTTGAAGCCTGTCGTAGCCCACGTACCTCTCCCAGGCCCTGGGGACACAGTAGAAAACACGGCAAATGACGTGCTCTCATAGAAGCCAGATAAATAGATACATACTTTAACATCAGACAGGGGAAATGATGTATTGAAGAAAAATTAAAGCAGAGAAGGAGACGGAGTTTCCTGGGGTGGGGTGGGGAAGGGGGTTACTCTGCTAAAGGTGGTCGACTCTGATTATAAGAAGACATTTGAGTGGAAGGTGGGGAGTTGACCCTGCAAATTCATGTGGGGAAAAGTCTTCCAGGCAAAGGGAATAACAAGTGCAAAAGCCCTGGGGTGGGAGCTCCACTCACCATCCCATACTTAGCTCTTTATTTTATTCAGTGTAGGCTTGTTTTGTTTATTCAAATAAGCAAAACAAGATCTGAGCAGCCTAAAACATCAATGATGTAATTCTTGCCATGTTAGTTGGGCAGCACGTCTCCAGAGGGAAACCCAGGAAAAAAGGACCTTCCGTTAAGGCACAGTCCCTTCAACCCAAGGCCTGGGAGGGCAACCTGGAAGGGCAGAGCATGCAGAGGGTCCGACTGGGATGCTCCAGGAGCCAGGCCTGAGGGCACGCACCTAATTTCCGGCCATGTTTCCAGGATCAGCCACCCAGCCCTACTTATTTGCCAGGGACACTGGGAAATGTAGCCTAGGAGGGGGAAAAGGGACCCATATGGGGTGGGGGCTGGGGTGGGAAGGAGTGTACAAGCACTGTCTCTGCTCCATCAAAATGCTGCCTCATTTTGATTGTATTTCCACGGATGCAAAGAAGTAATAAGAGACCTCAGATGTTTCACTGAAGTATCTCATTTCACAGATGAGGCAAGAGAAGCAAAGTGACTTGCCTGGTGCAGAGTCTAAACTAAGAACCCTGCTCTCCAGATTCCTTCCATCCTTCCTTCCTTCTTCCCTCCCTCCTTCCTTTCCTTCTTCTCTTTGGGTTATTTTATTTACTTAGGTATACCTTATATACAATAAAAGTCACCACTTTCTAAATATGTCATTTGGTGAGTTTCAGCTACAATCATATAATCACAGTCATTACATACAGAATATTTTCATCACACCAAGAACTTTCCTCTGGCCCCTTTGCATTCAGTTTCTTCTCCTATCTTCTTGACCTCTCAGAATCACTTTTAGAAAAAGATTCCTGGTCCAGTGCTCACCATTCTACCCAAGCAATATTTTTACTTGACCAAGAAGCTACACATTCACTGAGGTCAACAATTAGGGCTCTACTCCCAGCTCCTAGAACAGGACTGGACAGGGAGCAAATCCTAACAATTGATCAGAGGTGAAGTTGGTACAAGTTTTTCTCTTCAAACGTGAATCTGTCAAATGAGCCTTTTTCATATGGATGGAGGAGGTAAAGGAAAACATATGGCCACATTTCACAAATCTAGGATGTCTGTGACCACAAAATCTACCGTTGTTTCACATACCAATGAAAAAGGAAAACGCTGTCAATTGGCTAAATGCTCTCTTATCACTTAAAGATACTAATTTATACTCATTAACAGAGTTTATACAGGTTTAAAAACATATAGATTTTCATTGTGGTAAATATACAAAACATAAAAGTTACCATTTGAACTGTTGTTGTTGTTTTTGGTTTTTTTTTTACAATATTGTATTGGTTTTGCCATACATCAACATGAATCCACCACAGGTATACACGTGTTCCCCATCCTGAACCCCCCT
>SJYX01001952.1:293828-317909 GCA_006410675.1 Oreotragus oreotragus
CTTCTTCTTCTTCTCTCCTTCTTCTTGTTCTTCTTCTTCTTCTCACCTTCTTCTTCTTCTTCTTCTTCCTCTTCTTCTTCTACCAGATGTGTATAAGAGACAGTCCCCGTACCATCCCTCTGGGTCGTCCCAGTGCACCAGCCCCAAGCATCCAGTGTCATGCATCGAACCTGGACTGGTGATCCATTTCATATATGATATTATACATGTTTCAATGCCATTCTCCCAAATCATCCCACCCTCGCCTTCTCCCACAGAGTCCAAAAGCTTGTTGTATACATCCATGTCTCTTCTGCTGTCTCGCATACAGGGTTATCGTTACCATCTTTCTAAATTCCATACATGTGTGTTAGTATACTGTACTGGTGTTTTTCTTTCTGGCTTACTTCACTCTGTATAAGAGGCTCCAGTTTCATCCACCTCATTAGAACTGGTTCAGATGCATTCTTTCTGATGGCTGAGTGATGCTCCATCGTGTGTACGTCCCACTGAACCGTTTCTCAGTGTACAGTTCGACAGCACCAAGTGCATTCGTACTGTCGAGCAACCATCACCACCATCCATCTCCTGCATTCTTCATCTTTCCAACCTGAGCCTCTGCACCCATTAAACAGTGACTCTCCACTTCTCCCCTTACCATGCTCCCTGCTGTTCAACTATCTGTCTCTATGAGTTTCACCACTCTTGGACCTCATATAAGTGAATTCATATAATGTTTGTCCTTTCGAGATTTATTTCACTTAACAATGTCATCAAAATTCATCTAAATTGTAGAATGTATCAGAATTTCACAAATGCTCAGGGCCAAATAATAGTCCATTGTACGTACAGACCACATTTTGTTTATCCACTTATCTGTGGAAGGACCTTTCGGTTGCTTCCATCTTTAGCTATTGTGCATAATGACGCTCTGCATGGGGCTTCCCAGAAGGCACTAGCGGTAAAGAACCCCCCTGCCCATGCAGGAGACATAAGAGACACATGTTCAACACCCGGGTCCGGAAAAACCCCTTGGAGGAGGGCACGGGAGCCCACTCCACTATTCTTGCCTGGAGAATCCCATGGACAAGGAAGCCTGGCGGGCTACAGTCCATGGGGTTGCACAGAGTTGGACATGACTGAAGTGACTTAGCACACACGCATGATGCTCTGAACATGAATGCACAATTATCTGTTCAAGTCCCTGTCTTCAGTCCTTGGGGATCTGTACCCAGAAGTGGAATTACTGGATCATACAGTGACTCTATGCTTGATTTTTTGAGAAACTGCCATCCTACAGTGGCCACACCATTTTACATTCCCATCCGTCGTGATGAATCTAGATTGCAATTTCTCCACATCCTCATCAACATTTTTTATTTTCTGATTTTCTTTTTATAATAGCCATTCTAATTAGACATAGATTTCTATCACATATCACTCTTGTGCATTCATAGGAAGGAAAACATAAGTGAAATGAACAGTTCCAAATACCCCTAAAACTTCATATTTAGTCTGACCTTCCGGAGTCACCATATGACTCAGAGAGGAAGTTTTCCTGCCCATGTCGCGCTCTGTGACATAAGACCATCAAGCTCATTGGTGATGTGGCATTTTTTTAAAAGGCCCTAAAAACAAGCCCTAGTGGGGCTTCACAGGTGGCGCTAGGGGTAAAGAACCCACCTGTCAACGAAGGAGATGTAAGAGGCATGAGTTAGGTCCCTGGATTGGAAAGATCCCCTGGAGGAGGGCATGGAAACCCACTCCAGTATCCTTGCCTAGAGAATCGCAGGGACAGAGGAGCCTGGCAGTTTCTCTGGGGTTGAAAAGAGTCAAACACGACTAAAGTGACTTAGCACAGGACAGCTGCTGCTGGGTCCCTCAGCTCTTGTCGCTTTCTGTAGAGTCAGCCTACTTGTGACTCTTGCTTTGAGAATGTTGCCCAATAGCCTAGTTTATCACCTCCTCCCCCAACACCACCATGTCCTGCCACCACTCTGTACAGTGCTGCGCTGAGACCTCAGGATTTTCTTCCAGGTCAATGACCTCCATTCTGCAAGTTTTGATATTGGTGTTTCCAATGTCAATGCCTACTTGGGCAATGGCAATAATGTTACAACCTTGACAAAGAATGTAAGATGTCACTGATTACAAGACATATCTTAATTCTAGAAAGGTTAAAATTTTAAATTAAAAAATTTATGTGTATGGTAGCCAGAACATGGAAGCAACCTAGATGTCCATTGACAGATGAATGGACAAAAGAGTTGTGGTACACATATACAATGGACTCTTACTCAACCATAGAAAGAAAATTTGAGTCAGGTGAACTGAGATGGATGAACCTAAAGCCTGTTATACAGAGTACAGTAAGTCAGAAAGAGAAAAACAAATATCATATATTAACACATCTATGTGGAATCTAGAAAAATGGTACTGGTGAACCTATTTTCAGGGCAGGAATAGAGACACAGATGTAGAGAAGAGAATGGTGGACACAGCGGGGTAAGGAGAGGGTGGGACAAATTGAGAGTAGCATAGAAATATATACATTATCAAGTGTAAAACAGATAGCTAATGGGAAGTTGCTATGTACACGGGGAGCCCAGCCTGGAACTCTGCAATGATCTAGGGGAATAAGATGGAAGAGGGCAGTGGGAGGGAGGTTAAAGAGGGAGGGGATATATATATACTTATGGCTGATTCACATTGTTGTATGACAGAAATCAATACAATATTGTAAAGCAACTATCCTCCAATTAAAAATAAAAATTTTTAAACTTACGTGTACTGTTGAATGATGAGATTTATTGATAAAGCGTGATGGATTTTGCACGTGGATCACTTGATATGAAGATTCTGCCGTAATCCAGCTCCCTCCCTGGAAATTACCATTTAACAACTCAGTGAGGTGGGTTGGGAGACACAGTTAGGTAGAGCAAGGGATACACAGCACACCCATCCAATAGACCAGAGCCCGTTTCAACCTCAAGGCACAAATAATAGTGCTGCCTTCACAGCTAGAGGCACAGAGGAGCCACACCGGCGGCCTCAGGATGCATGAGCCTTCTGCTAAGATGCCTGCCAATCCTGTTACTCCAGGGGAGGGAGCGCTTCTGGTGTTTAACTGGAAAAAAAAAAGACACCTCTCTGGAAGAAAGCCTGACGATCTCTTTCTGCCGTGAGGGGGCAGAATGGACACTTGCTTTAGTTGCTAACTGCATCCGACACTTCGTGACCCCATGGACTGTGGCCAGCTTTTCCGCTCAAAGGATTTGGTTGCGTTCTCTTGAAATGTGAAATGAAAGTGAAAGTCATGTCTGACTTTTTGCGACTCCACGAACTGTCCATGGAATCCTCCAGGCCAGAATACTGGAGAGGGTAGCCTTTCCCTTCTCCAGGGGATCTTCCCGACCCAGGAATCAAACCAGGATCTCCTGCGATGCAGGTGGCTTCTTTACCAACTGAGCTATGAGGGAAGCCCTTCTTTTATGTGTGATATAATTCTGCTAAGTCTTGGCATAACACTTTTGGGAAAAATTAACTCCTTAATTCATCCCTGAATGCTGTTCTGGTTTTCCTTGTGGTTGGCAGGATCATGAAAAAGTGTATACCCCATCTGGAACTTACAGGTCTGAATTACTTCTGAGAAGTGAGAAGGGAATAGATGGTAATGTAGAAACACCCAAAACAATCATGGAGACAGAGAGAAAGTTCCCAGGAGAGGGCAATTTAGAAACTTCATTAGACTTAAAATGAATTTATCTTCATCGTTTACTTAAATTTTTATAGTTAGAAAATATAATAAATATAGGTTGGCAGAAGTGCATAAAAAGCATAAATTTGCAATAAATGTGATTATAAAGTTGCTTAAGTCAATAATAATTAGAATCTGGGTAGCCCCCGAGGGCTTCCCTGGTAGCTCAGACAGTAAAGAAACTGCCTGTAATGCAGAAGAACTGGGTTCAATCCCTGGGTCGGGAAGATACCCTCAAGAAGGAAATGACAACCCACCCCAGTATTCTTGCCTGGAGAATCCTACGGACAGAGGAGCCTGGTGGGCTACAGTCCACGGGGTCGCAAAGAGTTGCACACGCCTGAGGGACTAACACACACCCAGCCCCCTAAAAACCCAGCCCCGGGCTCCCCTCCCCACTGCACACTGCTCGCCTTGCTGTGAACGTCTCAGCCAGAGACTCTAGGCTCCAGGCAGCGCTGCTTCATGGGTGCCAACTGTGTGGCGTCACGAAGCCCTACACTCAAACCAGTCCTAATGCTCTGCTCTCACCATCTTTAAATTCTTAGTAACTCTTTGAACTTGTGGTTTACAAGTGAAGTCAATGAAGTATGCACACGAGCAGAGGAGATATATGTAGCCTTTATATTTTAGTACTTTCCCCCTCCTTTTTGGGGACAAAAGATCCTACAAATTCATGGCGTGCTGGTCTCATAAACTATGTAGCTGGTTGTAGATAAAGGAATGCTAAATGCAAAAGGAAGAAAGAGAGAAAGGAAGGGAGGGAGGGAGGTAAGGAAGAAAGGAAGGAAGAAAGAGAGGGAGGGAGGGAGGAAGGAAGAGAGGAAGAAAGAAAGGAAGAAAAATGTTAACAGGCAATTTTTGGCAAGAAACCTATAGGTGCTCATATGTGACACAGCTGGAGGGTGACCTCCAGCTGTTCTAGATGTAATAGAAAGGATATAATCACTCAGCAACTGACCTCATTCCCTGAACAGACAGAGTGCCAACCATATGAAAAGCATTGTAGCAGATTAATGAAACACCATTCCTACCCTCAGGGGATCTCAAGTTTCCCAGGCAAAATGAAATATACATGTTCCTTCCTGGCTCCAAACATTTGTCTTCACCGCAGCCAGAGCGATCCTTCTAAAACATAGATCTGAATATGACATTTCTGTCCTTAGAACTATTCATTGACTTCCCAGCACCCTCGGAATAAAGCTCCAACTCCCTGACTTGGTGATTTATCAATAAAATTCATAAAGGGCCAACAGTAAGAAGACAGACTACCTTCCATAACAAGAAGTCCTAAGAAGAGAGGCCTTAGACCTGGTCGCTTCATCTGGCCGATGACCTCACTGTAAAAGTGGGGTCTCGTCATCTGGCTGTTCTGGCCTTTCAACAAATTGATTTGTTCTCTGGAGTCGGTTTATCTTCTGATCCCCAAAGGGCAGGGTGTATCCACAGGGGTGGGGAAAAGGGAGTGATGTGTTTGATTCTTTGTGACCCTTTTAATGAGCATGGAAAGCTTTGTGGAAAACACTCCTCCCCAACTTTCTCCTTGGCAAGTACTGCATTCTTGCCAAAGCTACCCTTGTCCCTGAAAAGGGAATGGGATGATCATGATCGGCTTAGACCTTGGTCTGGGGAGGAGTGGTTCTCCTCTCAACCACATCCTGCCTAGCAGCTAAACAACATAGAGATTCCAGGAGCCAAGAAGGATGGCTAGTGGCAAAGCAATCACTAGTGCCCGCCACCTCAGGCTTATAGGACCCTCCACCATCTTGTCCTGCCCAACCAGCCTCATCTGTTGCAATGTCTCTCGCCCATTTTCTTCTTCAGCTGCACTAAATTTCCCCACCTGCCAGGCTCTGTTCTTGTTTTGGGTATCTGCTCATGCCATTCTTTTACCAGGAACTCTTTTTCCACTGAAGCACCTACTCCCAGACTTCAGTGTGAATACACATACACACACACACACACACAATTTACTTGGTAAATTCTGGCTCATTCTTTTGAGCACTAGTTTATCCAGTATCTAAGCAGGATAAACTGCTTAGAACTGCTTAGGGAAGCAGGCAGTATCTGATCTATTGATACACTTTGTGTTTCCCTTCTTCTTTTTATATTTTGGCATTAGTTCTGGACATTTACAAATAAAAATCCAGCTTATTGATTTCTCTTGAAAATGGAGAACACTGGCCCCACATGGCTTCAGGACTCCATTCATTTAAACCAGCCACTCCGGTTCATTCAGCCTCTACATGGCTAGATTAACTCTTTTTTCTAGCCTGCTTGGCCCTGTAGACATTTGAGGTTGGCAACTGGCTTCCCTGGTGGCTCAGTGGTAAAGAACCTGGCTGCCAATGCAAGAGGCACAAAAGTCACAGGTTCAGTTTCTGGGCTGCAGAGATCTCTCGGAGAAGGAAATGGCAGCCCACTCCAGTATTCTTGGCTAGGAAATCCCATGGACAGAGAAGACTGGCGAACCACAGTCCACGGAGTCACAAGAGCCAGACACGACTGAGCAACTGAGCACGCGCGCGCGCGCACACACACACACACACACACACACACACACACTCAACCTTGGTTTAGACTTCCCCTGCCTGCCCACTCTCAATCTGGTTAGGGATGTTTACCAGGCCCCCTTCCCTGTCCTGGTCAAAGCACTTCCACATACTATTGCAACCAGCCACTTTCTTGTCAGCTCCCTCAATACTCCTTCAGATAGGAGCTTCCTTAAAGGCCATGAGTGTGTCTGTCATGCTCACGGTTCTGGTTTCATCACCTGGCCCAAGGCCTGGCAAGGAGCAGGTGCTTAATGAAAGTGAAAAGTAAACAATATGATGTTTGTCTCAGGAGAGCATTCAGACGCTATTTGTTTACCCTGCAATTACATGTTAATTCAAGCAGTATCAACTAACTGCCCATTTTAGGTCTGCTAGTATGCTCAGTGCTATGAATGGGAGGTAAAGAAGTCATCCCTGAACCTCAATGAGCTCGCATTGAGACTGAGAGACATGTGAAGGTTACACTGGAGATGGTAAATGGTATCAGAGAAGAAATGTGGAGGGGCCCTGAAGAGTGTAGTTGATTATCTTCAGTGGTAAAGAAAATTCAGCTGATCAGGCACGGGAGGAGATGCAGAAATCAGAAAGGAGCAGTCAAGAAACAATAATACAGCCTTGGGACAGGGTCTTGGTTCCCCCTCAAGGAATATATATGACATAACCTTTGAGTTCTTCTGTAGGTACCCAGGTGGAGGATGTTAACTTCAGGCTGAGCACTAGATTCCTGGAGCACTGCCCTGTTACCTCACCATTAACCAATCAGAAGAAACTCTGAACATGGTGGAAGATAATGAATGGCAGAGAAGCCACAGCAAGGCAGTGGGCGCTGGAGTGGCAGGTGCATCATGGTGGAGAGGCAGCTGCGTGTTGCTGGAGTGAATTTGAGGAGATACCCCACATCCAAGGGCAAAGGAAAACCCCATCAAGAGGGTTCAGTTCAGTACAGTCAGTTCAGTCGCTCAGTCGTGTCCGACTCTTTGCGACCCCATGAATCACAGCACGCCAGGCCTCCAGCCACAGCAAGGCAGTGGGCGCTGGAGTGGCAGGTGCATCATGGTGGAGAGGCAGCTGCGTGTTGCTGGAGTGAATTTGAGGAGATACCCCACATCCAAGGGCAAAGGAAAACCCCATCAAGAGGGTTCAGTTCAGTACAGTCAGTTCAGTCGCTCAGTCGTGTCCGACTCTTTGCGACCCCATGAATCACAGCACGCCAGGCCTCCCTGTCCATCACCAATTCCTGGAGTTCACTCAAACTCATGTCCTTTGAGTCAGTGATGCCACCCAGCCATCTCATCCTCTGTCATCCCCTTCTCCTCCTGCCCCCAATCCCTCCCAACATCAGGGTCTTTTCCAATGAGTCCACTCTTCGCATCAGGTGGCCAAAGTATTGGGGTTTCAGCTTCAGCATCAGTCCTTCCAAAGAAAACCCAGGGCTAATCTCCTTTAGAATGGACTGGTTGGATCTCCTTGCAGTCCAAGGGACTCTCAAGAGTCTTCTCCAACACCACAGTTCAAAAGCATCAATTCTTCAGTGCTCAGCTTTCTTCACAGTCCAACTTTTACATTCATACATGACCACTGGAAAAACCATAGCCTTGACTAGATGGACCTTTGTGGGCAAGGTAATATCTCTGCTTTTCAATATGCTATCTAGGTTGTTCATAACTTTTCTTCCAAGGAGCAAACGTCTTTTATTTTCATGGCCGCAATCACCATCTGCAGTGATTTTGGAGCACCTAAAAATAAAGTCTGACACTGGTTCCACTGTTTCCCCATCTATTTCCCATGAAGTGATGGGACCAGATGCCATGATCTTAGTTTTCTGAATGTTGAGCTTTAAGCCAACTTTTTCATTCTCCTCTTTCACTTTCTTCAAAAGGATTTTTAGTTCCTCTTCACTTTCTGCCATAAGGATGGTGTCATCTGCCTATCTGAGATTATTGATATTTCTCACGGCAATCTTGATACCAGCTCGTGCTTCCTCCAGCTCAGCATTTCTCACGATATACTCTGCATATAAGTTAAATGAGCAGGGTGACAATATACAGCCTTGACGTACTCCTTTTCCTATTTGGAACCAGTCTGTTGTTCCATGTGCAGTTCTAACTGTTGCTTCCTGACCTGCATACAGGTTTCTCAAGAGGCAGGTCAGGTGGTCTGGTATTGCCATCTCTTTCAGAATTTTCCACAGTTTATTGTGATCCATACAGTCAAAGGCTTTGGCATAGTCTATAAAGCAGAAGTAGATGTTTTTCTGGAACTCTCTTGCTTTTTTGATGGTCCAGCAGATGTTGGCAATTTGATCTCTGGTTCCTCTGCCTTTTCTGAAACCAGCTTGAACATCTGGAAGGTCACGGTTCATATACAAGATGGTAGGAGGGGCGAAATCACATTTAGAATCAAACCCCATAACCACCAGAGATGCTCAGAAGACTCAAATAAAACTTGTGTGCACCAGGACCCAGAGACGGAACTATGTGTGAGCGTCTCCTGAGGAGGTACGGGTCAGCAGTGGACTGCCACAGGCACAGGGGTTCTGGGTGCAGCCGTTCTGGGTATGGCATAAGCCCTCTTGGAGGGGGTCACCATTAACCCCACCATAGAGCCACCAGAACTTACACAGGACTGGGAAACAGACTCTTGGAAGGCACGAACAAAACCTGTGCACACCAAGACCCAGGAGAAAGGCACAGTGACACCACAAGAGGCTAACCCAGACTTGCCCGTGAGTGTCCGGGAGTCTCCGGTGGAGGCATGGGTCAGTGGCGGCCTGCTATAGGGTTGGAGGCAATGAGTGCAGCAGTGCATAGTTTGGCCTCAGGTCAAATAACAGGGAGGGAACACAGCCCCACCAATCAACAGAAAATTAGATTAAAGATTTATTGAGCATGGCCCCACCCATCAGGACAAGACTCAGTTTCACCCTCAGTCAGTCTCTCCCATCAGGAAGCTTCCATAAGCCTCTTATCTTTCTCCACCAGAGGGCAGACAGAAGGAAAACCACAATCACAGAAAACTAACCAATCTGATCACATGGACCACAGCCTTGTCTAACTCAATGAAATTAGGAGCCATGCCATGTAGGGCCACCCAAGACAGATGGGTCATGGTGGAGAGTTCTGAAAAAATGTGGTCCACTGGAGAAGAGACTGGCAAACCAATTCAGTATTCTTGCCTTGAGAACCCCATGAACAGTATGAAAAGGCAAAAAGATAGGACACTGAAAGATGAACTCCCCAGGTCAGTAGGTCCTCAATATGCTCCTCGAGATCAGTGGAGAAATAACTCCAGAAAGAATAAAAAGACAGAGCCAAAGCAAAAACAACACCCAGTTGTGGATGTGACTGGTGATGGAAGCAAGGTCCAATGCTGCAACGAGCAATATTGCATAGGAACCTGGAATGTTAGGTCCATGAATCAAGGCAAATTGGAAGAGGTAAAACAGGAGATGACAAGAGTGAACATCGACATTTTAGGAATCAGTGAACTAAAATGGACTGGAATGAGTGAATTTAATTCAGATAACTATTACATCTACTACTGTGGGCAAGAATCCCTTAGAAGAAATGGAGTAGCCATCATGGTCAACAAAAGAGTCCGAAATGCAGTACTTGGATGCAATCTCAAAAACGACAGAATGATCTGTGTTCATTTCCAAGGCAAACCATTCAATATCACAGTAATCCAAGCCTATGCCCCAACCAGTAATGCTGAAGAAGCTGAAGTTGAATGGTTCTATGAAGACCTACAAGACCTTCTAGAACTAACACCCCCAAAAGATGTCCTTTTCATTATAGGGGACTGGAATACAAAAGTAGGAAGGCAAGAAATACCTGGAGTAACAGGCACATTTGGCCTTGGAGTACAGAATGAAGCAGGGCAAAGACTAATAGAGTTTTGCCAAGAGACCACACTGGTCATAACAAACACCCTCTTCCAACTACACAAGAGAAGACTCTACACATGGACATCACCAGATGGTCAACACCTAAATCAGATTGATTATATTCTTTGCAACCAAAGATGGAGAAGCTCTATACAGTCAACAAAAACAAGACCAGGAGCTGACTGTGGCTCAGATCATGAACTCCTTATTGCCAAATACAGACTTAACTTGAAGAAAGTAGGGAAAACCACTAGAGCATTCAGGTATGATCTAAATCAAATCCCTTATGATTATACAGTGGAAGTGAGAAATAGACTTAAGGGCCTAGATCTGATAGAGTGCCTAATGAACTATGGACAGAGGTTCATGACCTTGTACAGGAGACAGGGATCAAGACCATCCCCATGGAAAAGAAATGCAAAAAAGCAAAATGGCTGTCTGAGGAGGCCTTACAAATAGCTGTGAAAAGAAGAGAAGTGAAAGGCAAAGGAGAAAAGGAAAGATGTACCCATTGACTTTAGAGTCCCAAAGAATAGCAAGGAGAGATAACAAAGCCTTCCTCAGTGATCACTGCAAAGAAACTGAGGAAAACAATAGAATGGGAAAGACTAGAGATCTCTTCAAGAAACTTAGAGAAACCAAGGGAACATTTCATGCAAAGATGGGCACAATAAAAGAAAGAAATGGTATCGACCTAACAGAAGCAGAAGATATTAAGAAGAGGTGGCAAGAATACACAGAAGAATTATACAAAAAAGATCTTCATGACCCAGATAATTAGAATGGTGTGATCACTCACCTAGAGCCAGACATCCTGGAATGTGTAATTAAGTGAGCCTTAGAAAGCATCACTACAAACAAAGCTAGTAGAGGGGATGGAATTCCAGTTGAGCTATTTCATATTCTAAAAGATGATACTGTGAAAGTGCTGCACTCGATATGCCAGTAAATCTGGAAAATTCAGCAGTGGCCACGGGACTGGAAAAGGTCAGTTTTCATTCCAATCCCAAAGAAAGGCAAGGCCAGAGAATGCTCAAACCACTGCACAATTGCACTCATCTCACACGCTAGTAAAGTAACGCTCAAAATCCTCCAAGTTCAGTTTCAACAGTACGTGAGCCCTGAAATTCCAGATGTTCAAGCTGGATTTAGAAAAGGCAGAGGAACCAGAGATCAAATTGCCAACACCCGTTGGATCATTGAAAAAGCAAGAGAGTTCCAGGGGAAAAAAAACTACTTCTGCTTCACTGACTACACGAAAGCTGTGTGGATCACAACAAACTATGGAAAATTCATCAAGAGATAGGAATATCAGACCACCTGACCTGCCTCCTGAGAAACCTCTATGCAGGTCAAGAAGCACCAGTTAGAACTGGACGTGGAACAACAGACTGTTTCCAAATCAGGAAAGGAGTACATCAAGGCTGTATATTGTCACCCTGCTTATTTAACTTATATGCAGAGTACATCATGTGAAATGGTGGGCTCGATGAAGCACAAGCTGGAATCAAGATTGCTGGTTAGAAATATCAATAATCTCAGATATGCAGATGACATAACCCTTATGGCAGAAAGTGAAGAAGAACTAAAGAGCCTCATGATGAAAGTGAACGAGGAGAGTGAAAAAGCTGGCTTAAAAATCAACATCCAGAAAATTAAGATCATGGTATCTGGTCCCATCACTTCATGACAAATAGATGGGGAAAGAAACAACGGAAACAGTGGCTGACTTTATTTTTGGGGGCTCCAAAATCACTGCAGATGGTAACTGCAGCCACGAAATTAAAAGAGGTTTGCTTCTTGGAAGAAAATTTATGACAATCTAGACAGCGTATTAAAAAGCAGAGACATTATTTTGTCAACAAACATCTGTCTAGTCAAAGCTATGGTTTTTCCAGTAGTCATATATGGATGTGAGAGTTGGACTATAAAGAAAGCTGAGCATGGAAGAATTGATGCTTTTGAACTGTGGTGATGGAGAAGACAGAGGATGAGATGGTTGGATGGCATCACTGACTCAATGGACATGAGTTTGAGTACACTCCAGGAGTTGGTGATGGACAGGGAAGCCTGGCATGCTGCAGTCCATGGGGTCGCAAAGAGTCGGACATGACTGAGCGACTGAACTGAACTGAATAAATGACCTCCTCCCCCAATTATTCCCCCTTTAAAAACTTTCATGATTGAGTAGAATCTTCAGAGCTGATTTTTGGACATGAGTCCTCCTTCTCCCCAGGTTGCCAGCCTCCTGAATAAAGCAACCTTTCCATTCCTACCAGTCAATCCTAAAGGAAGTCAACACTGAATAGTCATTGGAAGGATTTATGCTAAAGCTGAAGCTCCAATACTTTGGCTACCTTATGCAAAGAGCCAACTCACTGGAAAAGACCCTGATGCTGGGCAGATTGAAGGCAAAAGCAGAAGAGGGTGGCAAAAGGGTAAGATGATTAGCTGGCATCACCAACTCAATGGTCACGAATCTGAGCAAATTTCAGGAGACAGTAAAGGGTAGGGGAGCCTGGTGTGCTGTAGTTCATGGATCATAAAGAGTCGGAGACGACTTAGTAACTGGATAACAGCAACAACAACCATTCCTACCAACGCTGGTCTCTAGAGGTTTGACTTTTGAGCAGCAAGCAGCCAGACCTGAGTTTGGTAACACTGTTGTTGCAACGCTGGAAGCCACTTCCCTGCTGGGACTGAGGGGCAAGTACAGAGGAGCAAAGGAGAGCCGGAGTTCTGGGGGCCTGATCAAGAGGAGAAATCTGGCAGATTTCTGTGAGCAGAAAGAGAGTCTCCAGAGAAAGAGAACCAGGCATCACTTTCTTGACATAGCAAAGCCATTTTGGTCTAAGCCATTTTGTGATCTAACCCTGACCACAATGCTTGTCCTTACAAGTCTCAGTAATCAATGATCTGAAGGAAAGTGAGACAAGGCAGGAACAAAGCGAAAGCAGTCAAGAAACAATAGTTCAGTGAAAAAATTGAGTTCTAGTTCCTCCTCAAGGAATATATGTAACAATCTGGCACAGTCTTTGAGTCCTGCAGGAATCTCCCAGATGGAGGATGGAAGGAGGATGTCGACCCTCTTGACTTCAGTCAACTAAAGCTTGGACCCTGTCGACCTTTGCCCTAACTCCATGTGAAATTCTCTGCTGCTCAAGCCCCTTCGTGAATATGCATGAACCTTAGTTTAAAGCTTTCCCAGTTTTGCCATTTGAGAAGACACTTCTTTGAGAAAGGTCTCTGAGGTTCTCCTTACTTGTTGCAGGTAACAAATCTTCCCTTCTCCCCATCTTTGGCTTGGTTGTGTCTACTGGCTCAACACCCACCAAGAGGCAAACACAGTTTTCAGAAAACACCAATGTACAGAGTAAGGAAGAACTACCCAACCTCTCTCTCTTCCCTCCTGCCAGCCTCTCCCATTGGCTGAATCTCACCAGGAATTGAGTGGACCGGGTGCCAGGTGACACGTTCTGCACAGGTCAGCCTCCTGGGGTACAGAACAGGGCAGAGGAAGGAAGAAGGGAGAAAAGGACCTGGGTTGGGGGGCAGGGGTGGTGAGAGAGAAAACACCTGATATAGAGACTTTCCAAGACGAGCTCCCCCAGGAGCTGAGCATGAAGTCAGAAGGGAAAACTGTTTTTGTGATATTTGGTTTCATTTATTTTAGTTTTGTCCTATTGTTGTTCTTGGTCTCTTTGGTTTATTTGTTGATTATTCTTATATGTATGGATGTTTTCACCTTATTTGCAGTTTTTATCACTTGGAAATGAGTTTGCTGAGTCAGCTAACCTTTGTAAACCCCAGTGACACATTCATTCACTAAGGCAAAAGTTCTCCATTTAAACAGTTGGCCTTGGAAATAAAAATCTAAACAAAAGGACTCAAGAATTTGGGGGTTTGGTTTTGTTTCTTCAATTACCGAGTACATCAGCTGGAGTTCAGGCATTGGCAATGGTGTTTTTAGAGCTATGGGAAAGGTTGGAAACTACTTCTGTGATCAGTCTAGATTTCCCTGTAGCTCTGAAATAAACGACATTAAGTCCTCATCTCAAGTTTTAATTCCTTTGAGATCTCTTTGCTCCTTCTCTTGGCTCAAATAAAAGAAGGATCATTTATGAAAGATTTAGTTTCTCCATCTATTTCTACCCTTAAGGGAATAAAAATGGTGGTGGACTGTGCAAGTTGAAAATGAAATCTTTGGAGCAGATTCTTCCTTGTGATCCAGTTAGGAATTTCTCAAAGTCCGTGTCTACACTACATGGACCACAACATCTGGCTGAAAAATGAGACCAAAACAAAGTTGTGCGTTTCCTTTCATTGCCTCCCTAAGGAAAACCCAGGGGCTAGGCATTGTGTAGGCTCCCAGCCATGGCTCCACAGAAGACACACCTGCTGACCCCGTGGAGGGGGCTGAGGGCGGTGCTACTTATACCCTAAAGCTCACAGAGGAGATGAAAGGCAGTTAAGATCTGGAAGATTGCAAAAGTCCTTTCCGAAAGGCTTTAATGGAAGTTTATACTAAAGTGCTTTGACCTGGCAAGCTGATTTCTGACCCTCCATTGGTTTGTGCTGTCAATACTGGGCATTCTTATGGAAAAAATCCTCTATACATTGCAAACTTAAATTTTATGCAGATTATTCAAAAATTTCCATTTCAAAAGGAGATTTTGAAAATCATTCCAATAGGATGTCTACATCTCAACGGTTAGATGGTTAGAAGGGGAGTTGGGGGACTGTGGTCGGGACCTTTTAACCCCTGGCAAACAGCTGAGCTTAATTTGGCTTAATTTCTCTCGATTTGTGTCTTAATTTCTCTGTGAGTAAAGAGAGCTGAACACCTCTGCCTCATCGCCCCATTGAAGGCCGACCGGGAACGAATGAAAACTTGTCCTCGTGCCTGAAGAAGCACCGAGCATCCTAGGAAAGCACAGTACCACCTTCTCGCCTTTCTGGCTGCTTGCCAAGATGCGGGACTGCAGTCAGGCTTGGTCCCTGGTGGGGAGAGAGGGAAGAGGTCACTCTTCACCGGCAGTGCATTCACTGCAATGACTGCAGCAGGTTTGGGCTTGGTGGGTATCAGAGGAGGCGGGTTTGGGGCACACTCCCAAGACAGTGAGATCTGCATGTCCCAGGTCTAAGATGCTTTGAATACTTCACCCACTAAAGGGGGCATGTGGTAAGGATGGGGGTGTCCCTGGGAGGAACCTCTGCTGTGATGTTTTGCTTCCATTCGAGGGGTGTTGTCTGATATAAGAAGGTGTAGGTGGGGCTCTCAAACCACAGGTACCGGGAAGGTGTGGTCAAGGGAATGTGGGCCTGTTGGGTCTTTAGCCTGCCTTCTTCCCGCCCCCCAAAACACATGCAAAGTTCCTCTAGAGTCCTGCCACAGCTGTGCCCCGCACTGTGTGCCCTTTGGGGACGTCTACCTCTACAGTCAGGAGCACTGCCCTTCCTTGCTCACCTGTCCCCTGGGGCCAGGGACACTGTGCGTCCTTTGTGAGATTCTAGATTTCATGACCTTGACCTCCATTTTTAGTGAAATCAATTTAGTCACCTCTGACTGTCAGGGCTGGAACTCCTCTTTCCCTCCACATGAGTCTGGCCCTACCCCTAGGGTAAGGCGAGGGCTTGCCACCTAACTGTGACTCACAGAAACAATTGAAATCTGTAAATAGGGAGACTTAGAGCCTTACAGTGACCCTAGGGTAACAATTTTCCCTTTCTTCATTTTTCAGTTCAATAGAGTCAACTCCCCTCCCTTGCCATTTGGGCCTTCATTAGATGCCCCAGGGGCCAAGGTGAAAGTCAGCCCCTTTCATCTCTGCTGACTGGACATCAAAAACGGTGTTCCCGGGGCCTCAGTGGGCACTCTGTTACCATCCATTCTGCTTCTGGGAAAGTTGAGGGAAAGCCCTTCCCTTCCCATACTACCTGCAACCCAGAAGGCCCCTGTGGGGCTAATGGGCCCAGAAGCCATTCAAAAAGTTGCTAAGCAGGGAGGGGAAGGGATACAGAGACAAGGGAGGAACAACCAAAAAGATCTTCATGACCCAGATAATTAGAATGGTGTGATCACTCACCTAGAGCCAGACATCCTGGAATGTGTAATTAAGTGAGCCTTAGAAAGCATCACTACAAACAAAGCTAGTAGAGGGGATGGAATTCCAGTTGAGCTATTTCATATTCTAAAAGATGATACTGTGAAAGTGCTGCACTCGATATGCCAGTAAATCTGGAAAATTCAGCAGTGGCCACGGGACTGGAAAAGGTCAGTTTTCATTCCAATCCCAAAGAAAGGCAAGGCCAGAGAATGCTCAAACCACTGCACAATTGCACTCATCTCACACGCTAGTAAAGTAACGCTCAAAATCCTCCAAGTTCAGTTTCAACAGTACGTGAGCCCTGAAATTCCAGATGTTCAAGCTGGATTTAGAAAAGGCAGAGGAACCAGAGATCAAATTGCCAACACCCGTTGGATCATTGAAAAAGCAAGAGAGTTCCAGGGGAAAAAAAACTACTTCTGCTTCACTGACTACACGAAAGCTGTGTGGATCACAACAAACTATGGAAAATTCATCAAGAGATAGGAATATCAGACCACCTGACCTGCCTCCTGAGAAACCTCTATGCAGGTCAAGAAGCACCAGTTAGAACTGGACGTGGAACAACAGACTGTTTCCAAATCAGGAAAGGAGTACATCAAGGCTGTATATTGTCACCCTGCTTATTTAACTTATATGCAGAGTACATCATGTGAAATGGTGGGCTCGATGAAGCACAAGCTGGAATCAAGATTGCTGGTTAGAAATATCAATAATCTCAGATATGCAGATGACATAACCCTTATGGCAGAAAGTGAAGAAGAACTAAAGAGCCTCATGATGAAAGTGAACGAGGAGAGTGAAAAAGCTGGCTTAAAAATCAACATCCAGAAAATTAAGATCATGGTATCTGGTCCCATCACTTCATGACAAATAGATGGGGAAAGAAACAACGGAAACAGTGGCTGACTTTATTTTTGGGGGCTCCAAAATCACTGCAGATGGTAACTGCAGCCACGAAATTAAAAGAGGTTTGCTTCTTGGAAGAAAATTTATGACAATCTAGACAGCGTATTAAAAAGCAGAGACATTATTTTGTCAACAAACATCTGTCTAGTCAAAGCTATGGTTTTTCCAGTAGTCATATATGGATGTGAGAGTTGGACTATAAAGAAAGCTGAGCATGGAAGAATTGATGCTTTTGAACTGTGGTGATGGAGAAGACAGAGGATGAGATGGTTGGATGGCATCACTGACTCAATGGACATGAGTTTGAGTACACTCCAGGAGTTGGTGATGGACAGGGAAGCCTGGCATGCTGCAGTCCATGGGGTCGCAAAGAGTCGGACATGACTGAGCGACTGAACTGAACTGAATAAATGACCTCCTCCCCCAATTATTCCCCCTTTAAAAACTTTCATGATTGAGTAGAATCTTCAGAGCTGATTTTTGGACATGAGTCCTCCTTCTCCCCAGGTTGCCAGCCTCCTGAATAAAGCAACCTTTCCATTCCTACCAGTCAATCCTAAAGGAAGTCAACACTGAATAGTCATTGGAAGGATTTATGCTAAAGCTGAAGCTCCAATACTTTGGCTACCTTATGCAAAGAGCCAACTCACTGGAAAAGACCCTGATGCTGGGCAGATTGAAGGCAAAAGCAGAAGAGGGTGGCAAAAGGGTAAGATGATTAGCTGGCATCACCAACTCAATGGTCACGAATCTGAGCAAATTTCAGGAGACAGTAAAGGGTAGGGGAGCCTGGTGTGCTGTAGTTCATGGATCATAAAGAGTCGGAGACGACTTAGTAACTGGATAACAGCAACAACAACCATTCCTACCAACGCTGGTCTCTAGAGGTTTGACTTTTGAGCAGCAAGCAGCCAGACCTGAGTTTGGTAACACTGTTGTTGCAACGCTGGAAGCCACTTCCCTGCTGGGACTGAGGGGCAAGTACAGAGGAGCAAAGGAGAGCCGGAGTTCTGGGGGCCTGATCAAGAGGAGAAATCTGGCAGATTTCTGTGAGCAGAAAGAGAGTCTCCAGAGAAAGAGAACCAGGCATCACTTTCTTGACATAGCAAAGCCATTTTGGTCTAAGCCATTTTGTGATCTAACCCTGACCACAATGCTTGTCCTTACAAGTCTCAGTAATCAATGATCTGAAGGAAAGTGAGACAAGGCAGGAACAAAGCGAAAGCAGTCAAGAAACAATAGTTCAGTGAAAAAATTGAGTTCTAGTTCCTCCTCAAGGAATATATGTAACAATCTGGCACAGTCTTTGAGTCCTGCAGGAATCTCCCAGATGGAGGATGGAAGGAGGATGTCGACCCTCTTGACTTCAGTCAACTAAAGCTTGGACCCTGTCGACCTTTGCCCTAACTCCATGTGAAATTCTCTGCTGCTCAAGCCCCTTCGTGAATATGCATGAACCTTAGTTTAAAGCTTTCCCAGTTTTGCCATTTGAGAAGACACTTCTTTGAGAAAGGTCTCTGAGGTTCTCCTTACTTGTTGCAGGTAACAAATCTTCCCTTCTCCCCATCTTTGGCTTGGTTGTGTCTACTGGCTCAACACCCACCAAGAGGCAAACACAGTTTTCAGAAAACACCAATGTACAGAGTAAGGAAGAACTACCCAACCTCTCTCTCTTCCCTCCTGCCAGCCTCTCCCATTGGCTGAATCTCACCAGGAATTGAGTGGACCGGGTGCCAGGTGACACGTTCTGCACAGGTCAGCCTCCTGGGGTACAGAACAGGGCAGAGGAAGGAAGAAGGGAGAAAAGGACCTGGGTTGGGGGGCAGGGGTGGTGAGAGAGAAAACACCTGATATAGAGACTTTCCAAGACGAGCTCCCCCAGGAGCTGAGCATGAAGTCAGAAGGGAAAACTGTTTTTGTGATATTTGGTTTCATTTATTTTAGTTTTGTCCTATTGTTGTTCTTGGTCTCTTTGGTTTATTTGTTGATTATTCTTATATGTATGGATGTTTTCACCTTATTTGCAGTTTTTATCACTTGGAAATGAGTTTGCTGAGTCAGCTAACCTTTGTAAACCCCAGTGACACATTCATTCACTAAGGCAAAAGTTCTCCATTTAAACAGTTGGCCTTGGAAATAAAAATCTAAACAAAAGGACTCAAGAATTTGGGGGTTTGGTTTTGTTTCTTCAATTACCGAGTACATCAGCTGGAGTTCAGGCATTGGCAATGGTGTTTTTAGAGCTATGGGAAAGGTTGGAAACTACTTCTGTGATCAGTCTAGATTTCCCTGTAGCTCTGAAATAAACGACATTAAGTCCTCATCTCAAGTTTTAATTCCTTTGAGATCTCTTTGCTCCTTCTCTTGGCTCAAATAAAAGAAGGATCATTTATGAAAGATTTAGTTTCTCCATCTATTTCTACCCTTAAGGGAATAAAAATGGTGGTGGACTGTGCAAGTTGAAAATGAAATCTTTGGAGCAGATTCTTCCTTGTGATCCAGTTAGGAATTTCTCAAAGTCCGTGTCTACACTACATGGACCACAACATCTGGCTGAAAAATGAGACCAAAACAAAGTTGTGCGTTTCCTTTCATTGCCTCCCTAAGGAAAACCCAGGGGCTAGGCATTGTGTAGGCTCCCAGCCATGGCTCCACAGAAGACACACCTGCTGACCCCGTGGAGGGGGCTGAGGGCGGTGCTACTTATACCCTAAAGCTCACAGAGGAGATGAAAGGCAGTTAAGATCTGGAAGATTGCAAAAGTCCTTTCCGAAAGGCTTTAATGGAAGTTTATACTAAAGTGCTTTGACCTGGCAAGCTGATTTCTGACCCTCCATTGGTTTGTGCTGTCAATACTGGGCATTCTTATGGAAAAAATCCTCTATACATTGCAAACTTAAATTTTATGCAGATTATTCAAAAATTTCCATTTCAAAAGGAGATTTTGAAAATCATTCCAATAGGATGTCTACATCTCAACGGTTAGATGGTTAGAAGGGGAGTTGGGGGACTGTGGTCGGGACCTTTTAACCCCTGGCAAACAGCTGAGCTTAATTTGGCTTAATTTCTCTCGATTTGTGTCTTAATTTCTCTGTGAGTAAAGAGAGCTGAACACCTCTGCCTCATCGCCCCATTGAAGGCCGACCGGGAACGAATGAAAACTTGTCCTCGTGCCTGAAGAAGCACCGAGCATCCTAGGAAAGCACAGTACCACCTTCTCGCCTTTCTGGCTGCTTGCCAAGATGCGGGACTGCAGTCAGGCTTGGTCCCTGGTGGGGAGAGAGGGAAGAGGTCACTCTTCACCGGCAGTGCATTCACTGCAATGACTGCAGCAGGTTTGGGCTTGGTGGGTATCAGAGGAGGCGGGTTTGGGGCACACTCCCAAGACAGTGAGATCTGCATGTCCCAGGTCTAAGATGCTTTGAATACTTCACCCACTAAAGGGGGCATGTGGTAAGGATGGGGGTGTCCCTGGGAGGAACCTCTGCTGTGATGTTTTGCTTCCATTCGAGGGGTGTTGTCTGATATAAGAAGGTGTAGGTGGGGCTCTCAAACCACAGGTACCGGGAAGGTGTGGTCAAGGGAATGTGGGCCTGTTGGGTCTTTAGCCTGCCTTCTTCCCGCCCCCCAAAACACATGCAAAGTTCCTCTAGAGTCCTGCCACAGCTGTGCCCCGCACTGTGTGCCCTTTGGGGACGTCTACCTCTACAGTCAGGAGCACTGCCCTTCCTTGCTCACCTGTCCCCTGGGGCCAGGGACACTGTGCGTCCTTTGTGAGATTCTAGATTTCATGACCTTGACCTCCATTTTTAGTGAAATCAATTTAGTCACCTCTGACTGTCAGGGCTGGAACTCCTCTTTCCCTCCACATGAGTCTGGCCCTACCCCTAGGGTAAGGCGAGGGCTTGCCACCTAACTGTGACTCACAGAAACAATTGAAATCTGTAAATAGGGAGACTTAGAGCCTTACAGTGACCCTAGGGTAACAATTTTCCCTTTCTTCATTTTTCAGTTCAATAGAGTCAACTCCCCTCCCTTGCCATTTGGGCCTTCATTAGATGCCCCAGGGGCCAAGGTGAAAGTCAGCCCCTTTCATCTCTGCTGACTGGACATCAAAAACGGTGTTCCCGGGGCCTCAGTGGGCACTCTGTTACCATCCATTCTGCTTCTGGGAAAGTTGAGGGAAAGCCCTTCCCTTCCCATACTACCTGCAACCCAGAAGGCCCCTGTGGGGCTAATGGGCCCAGAAGCCATTCAAAAAGTTGCTAAGCAGGGAGGGGAAGGGATACAGAGACAAGGGAGGAACAACCAAGACACAGCAGCGCAGCCTTGGGGCAGGGTCCTGGTTCCCCCGATGATGCACATAACAGTGTCTTTAAACTCTTCTGCAGAACTGAAACCCCCACCAAATGGAAGATGTTCCAGACTGAAGCTCATCAGGAGACCACCTGAGGCAAGATTAAAGGAGTGCAGGCCCCAACACTGGAGAAGGAAATGGCAACCCACTCCAGTGTTCTTGCCTGGAGAATCCCAGGGATGAGAGAGCCTGGTGGGCTGCCATCTATGGGGTCACACAGAGTCGGACATGACTCAAGTGACTTAGCAGCAGCAGCAGCAGCAGCAGGCCCCAACACACCCCATCCTTATCAGCAAGCCTGCCCTTGAGCCATTGCTATGAAACTCCTCATCAAATCCCCCAGAGTCAGATCACACAATTTTGAGAGGCTCAAGCCCACTGCGTCTCCCTTTGCTGGCAAAGCAACAAGGCTATTCTTTTATATTTCAAGCAAAACTCTGTTTCCAAGATTCGATTTGGCACAGGTGCAGAGGCTGAGTTTTTAGTATTGCCATGACACTCAGGGTCCAGGAAATCTCTCCTCCACTTGGGGAGTCTCAATACACAGCATTGGGCAAATATGCTGTCCTTTAAACTTATCCTGTAGATTTAACTTCAGACCGAGACAAATATGGAGTTTGGAGCTCAAATGTATTAAAGGGATTTATGCATGACTAAAAATAGAGAGAAATTCATTACATTCTTTTCTTGTAAGAAGCTGGATTCACTTTGCCAAATGTGTCTCAGAAAGTGCATCTTTTTTTTCCTGTCAATAGTTACATCTGCTGCTGTTCCCAGCAGGGCAGATTGTCCATTAAATAATCACAATATAAGGGAATCCTCTATGAAATACAGTTTTAACTCAGGAGGACATAGGTATGCCATGCTTTAAAGGATAGAGATGTTCTTCAAAGTGATTTTTCCGTAAAGCAACTAAGAAATACCAGAAATGCACCAGAAGGGAAATGAAAAATGTGGCTCAGACTCCAGACAGGAGGCGGGGGCGGCAGCGAGTCGTGGGGGAGGGGCGCAGCCTCAGCCTGGCGGGGAAGGGGGGCTGCTCTGTCACGGGTAAGGTCTGAGACTCCACGAAGCCAGAGACCCTGGTCGCCCAAAGGGCCACTGCCAGTAGCGCCAGCAGCTCTGGCCTCCCTCCCCTGCTCCCTTCTGGTTTGCTTTGCACCATGATCAGGCCAAGGCAGAGACAGCCAGGGATGGGGCCATGCCTTGGAGAGGACCCCGGAGCCAATAGGAAAAGAGCTTTCACTTCGTGGACAATTTACAGCGGCTTCTGAAGCACAGTGGCTTCTGTGATGCAAGGTACAGTTGGTACAGCTCTGAGGAAGGCATTTTATGTCCTAGAGACGTTCTGTGCCTGTCGGAGATGCTGCCTTTTAGGCAGACAAATTGCTGATCTAACTCAGATGTCCTCTGAGGCCTCGCTAACCCTGGAGTTGAGGGAACCTTGGCTTCTCAAGCCCTCAGGGGCCTCCTGATGACTCCTGAGCACCCCCAGGTTCACTCTCAGTTTGGACCTTACTCCCCACACCCAGTCTGCCATATTCTGTCCTGATGGGGGTGAGACACAGACTCCTCTTGGATCCCTTGTAGGAATCCCCTTACACAAAAGCATCATAAGCCAACCTGCCTAAAGGTTGAGGTTGGGGTGCATTTGGGGGTTCTATCATGCACCTGCCTGCTCACAACATCAAAACCTCCTCCACAGGGTCTTCCTTGGGGATGATGAAGATGCTTTGGAGCTTGATGGAGGTGATGCTTGCATACCACTGTGTGTGTGCTAAACACCACTGCAAAGTGGACCACCTACTGTTCCGTGAATTTCACCTTAGCAAAAACAAACACCATCTGCAGCAACATGGATGGGCCTAGAGATGACCATACTCAGTGAAGCAAGTGAGAGAAGACACATGCGTGATATCACTTACACGTGGAGTCTAAACAATGACACATACGAACCTCCTTACAAACCAGAGACAGACTCACAGACATAGAAAATTAACTTATGGCTACCAGAGTGGAAAGATGGGGAGAGATACATTAGGAGTTTGGGATTTACAAGTGCACACTACAATATAAAAAATAGATAATCAACAAGGGCGTACTATAAAGTACAGGGAACGACACACAATATCTTATAATAGCTTATAATGAAAAAAATCTGAGAAAGAACAGATAGATGGAACTGAATCATTTTGCTCTACACTTGAAACATCGTAAATCAACCATGAGTTCAGTTCAGTTCAGTCGCTCAGTCGTGTCCGACTCTTTGCGACCCCATGAATCGCAGCACGCCAGGCCTCCGTGTCCATCACCAACTCCTGGAGTTCACTCAGACTCACGTCCATCGAGTCCGTGATGCCATCCAGCCATCTCATCCTCGGTCGTCCCCTTCTCCTCCTGCCCCCAATCCCTCCCAGCATCAGAGTCTTTTCCAATGAGTCAACTCTTTGCATGAGGTGGCCAAAGTACTGGAGTTTCAGCTTTAGCATCATTCCTTCCAAAGAAATCCCAGGGCTGATCTCCTTCAGAAT